>JAJONQ010022661.1:0-20097 GCA_036250385.1 Solanum microdontum
CTCATCAACATACTATCTCCCCCTTAAGGGAAAACCCATATTAAGGCAAACATGAAATCAACATAGGAACCTCAACAAGACATTCATAACCATAAGGAACTATCACTTACCGGTGCCTTCATCTGGATTAGCTCCTTTGTCCTTGTTAGCTTGAAGCACAAAGAAACGGTTTCTCTTTGAAGAATCAAGATCCGGGCCATCATGAGAAGCTTGTTTGGTCTCTCTCCCTTTTGCCATGAGTGTTGGATAATCTCTCATCTTATTACCCTTCTTTCCACACCCAAAGCACCCATCCGTGCCGGCAAGACACTTTCCCAAATGTTGATTCCCACATTTGGCACATCTAGGCCTCTCAAAAGAAGAACCACCTCCATTTCCTCCTTGAGATTTAGGGTTAAACACCCTATCATTGTTAGCCATTGAGGAATATTGATTGTAGGACCTCTTCCTGGACCTAGGTTGACCTTGTTCATTGGATCTACCCCTCTTCAACTCTCTATTCTTCCTCTCAAGTTTAGAATCCTCAATTGATTGAGCATACACAATAAGTCTAGAGATATTCATGTCATCATGGAGCATCACCATACGACACTTTTCCTTAACTAAGTTGGATACACCGGTCACAAACCTATTCAGCTCATTCCTAGGGTTCGACACCAAGGATGGAGCATACTTAGACAATAAGGTAAATTTCAAGGAATACTCCTCAACACTCATGCTACCTTGCCTAAGGTTTATAAATTCCTCCACTTTAACCTCCCTCTTCTCACGAGGAAAGTACCTACAAATGAATGCTCTCTTAAACTCTTCCAATTCTATAGGACCCGCTACTAAAGGCCTATTGCTCTTCCATTGAGTGAACCATACTTGGGCTACATCTTTCAATTGATAGGAAGCCAACTCCGCCTTATCCCTAGAAGTTACCTCCATAGCATTGACTATCTCTTATATACTTCATCCAAGAATTCTTGGGGATCCTCTCCCACTTTAGAGACATGAAAAATAGGAGGATTCATCCTCACAAAGTTTCTCAACCTTGCGGCCATGGTACTCTCATTAGCATTTACCCTATGCCCCACATCTTGGTTAATTTGCCGTCATGGCTTGGGATAAGGTTAGAAAAGCTGACCTAATATCTTCATTGGTCATGGTCGGGGGATCCACCGAAACTTGGTTGCCTTGAGGAACTTGGCCACCTTGAGGACCTTGGGGAGGAACTCCCTTATTTACATTCTCCACTTCCACTCTCCTTGCGGGCGTCCTTCTTGTGTTCATATCCTATAAACACAAGAGAAAGATTAGGAAAAGGACATCTATAAAGCTAAACTCTAAGGCACAACTTCAAGAATATGAAAGAAGTGTAACTTTCTAACGTCATATAGCCTCTCGCTCTATAACACCCCGTAAAAACTAGTAAGACCTAGTTAGAGTCTAATGGAAACGATTACGTGAAACTAGAGCCTCACATGTGAGTTTGAAGTTGGAACTTGATTAAATGTTGTTGAAATGGTTTACCAAGTGAAGGTTGAGGAGGTTAGGGGTTAAACGTCAAGACACAACTATAACACCCGGAAATTAGTAAGTTGAACTAGTGTGTTGTAGAATCTTGTAGTGGAGTTTTGGAGTGTTGTATGAGGGTTAAAACTCATAGAAATGACTCCCGTACTTAGAATGACATGTTTAGGGGTTAAACGTCCGAATATGACTCCCCAAGGACCACCCAAAGGGTCCTTGAGAAGGACCCCAACACTGCCCAAAAATCTGTCAAAACAGCTTGGACCACGAGTCCAATTGACGGACCGTCAATGAACCCACGCCCAGTGGGTTTGGGTCGTGGGTCAAGGGCTGTTAAGGCCTAAAATTTTTACCCAAGTACCAAACTACAAAACCCCTTTGATGCCCCATGAACCCATCCACGGTCTGTGGATGGGTGGTCCGTAGGTGGTCATTGTTTTGGAAGTTTTTAGTTTAAGTTAGGGGTTTGAAAATTAGTTAGGTATTTAATTATTTTAGTCTAGTGTAATTTTTTACTGATTTAATAGACCTATATAAACTATTTTAATTCATTAAAACATATTTTAATAGGTCATAATCCAAGGCCCCAAATCAAAACCCAACTACTTTTCTCTCCCAAAATCTTCTCTCTAGAAACTCCATTTAAGAAGCAAGAAAGAAACCAAGTTAGAGCTTTAAGAAGGAAGCTTTTCACTACGAATTTGGAAGGACTCTACACCTAAGGTATGGGAGTTTTTCATTCTTGGTTAGATATCACCAAGAGGCCCCATCAACTATGTTTTCAAATTCCCCAAATCTAGGGTTTTCAAATCTAGTCATGGGTCTTCTTCCAAAACGAATTCAATTGTTTAATTAAGGTTTATTATGATTGTTTTTGATGATTTATGATTGGATTAATGGAGTGTTGATGGAGTTTGATGAAAATCTCCCTTGGACCCATGATTTCCCCTTCTTCTTAAATTGTGAACTAAGGTGTGACTTGATTGATCATGGAAACTTAATAATCAATTGTTTTTAGGTTTATTATGTTGTTGAATCATGATTCCACTCTATCTAACATGGTATTTCTAGTAAGTTAGGGTTGATCTTGATCTTTAGCCTTAAAAGGCAATTTGCTAGGGTTGTATATGTTAATGAAGATTGTAGATGAACTTGTTGATCCACTTGGAAGGTGGAGGTGTTTAATTATGATGTAATTGCATGATCTAAGTGTGATTTTACATGTATACTTGATTAACCTAAGATTCTAGGGTTTTGTCATGAAAGAAGCAAATTGAGGGTTCAAATGTGAACCTCTAAGATTGAATAACTTCTTGTGATGAATTGACTTAGATTAGATCACCTAGACTTGAATTGGTTTAGGGTAATGCTTCTAAACATGAATTGACTTGATCATGATATTATGTGCACGTTGATGAATACTTGAAAGTATAAAGTGCCAATCATGATGTGATTAATGTATTGATGAGTTGTTGGATCATGGTATTCCCTTATCTATTGTGCTATTGCTATATGTTTGGGATGAGTTGGTCCATATCCCTTGAAGGGAATATTGTGAAGGTTTGTGCATGTTGATAAGATTGTGTGTGAACTCATGATTTACTTAGAAGTTGAAAGTCCTATGACTATTGAGTATAATTGTGGTATTGTTGAAAAGGTTATTCTTCCATTACCTCTACACTTGATATTGTATGAATGGTCTAGGATGATTATAATGTTGTTGTTGTGTCATTCCAAGGACAATTACACACACACACACAATCCATGCATAAACATGATCATGATGTATCAATGGTGTTAATTGGAAGTATAATTCTCATATGCACCTTTACACATTATTATGCATGAAATGTACATGACCATGATGTTGTTGTAATGATGCAAGATACTTCTTCCCCTACACCCTTACACTTATATGTCCATGACAAGACTATGATTACAATATTAATGTTAGGTTGATTGAAAAGGTCACTCTCATGAACATGATGTGAAAGACTTACTCACACACTAAGGATTCTAAGGAATCCTTGAGCTACCATGATACCATGATGGTTGAGTGTTATGCATTATTCCATGAACTTGATTATAAAGTAAAGACTTAACATGATTATTAAAAGGGAATTAGGCTTAGCACCGAGTGGATAGGACCAAGAGATGGAAACCTTTTACCTTAGTCAATTCGGGTTTCTAGAAACAATCTCCCTGTCCCATAACTATGTGCCCACATAGGTCTCTTAGCTAGTAGATACACCTATAAGCTAACCATGATAGTTCTACCTTAGGCAAGTAGAACATATCTTTTCGGTGTGGGTTCAGTACACCAGATTCCATGTAGCTCACATGAACTATGTCGGTTAAAACTAAACTTCCCTATATAACAAGAACAAGATCCATGACATGACATGAACAAGAACATGAACTAATAATACAAACACAAGTCATGTAGTGTGTTTACTTGAGGGGTCTTGCTTAGTATGAATAGGGGTATGGGACTTCATTCATACATTGCACAAGTGAGCTTGGAGAGTGATTATGGTATGTGCTTGATAACATAATGCTTTGTGAAGTTAATGTACACCATGCATGAACATGAACCATGAACATGAATGTGAACATGAGCTATATCTATGACTTCTTAATGGGCTTTGCTTGGTATGAGTGGGGGTATGGGACTTCACTTGTACATTGCACAAGTAGACCTATGAAGACATTATGGTGTGGTTTACTTTTGTCATGAATGTTTATAAATCCATGTGGGCATGTAATGAGTTGGTATTTGGTATGACTTGCTTACTATGAACCATAAACATGATGTTTCCTTGCCTATGGTTATTGGCTTGTGTTGTACATTGTAAATGCATGTTAGTTACCATACATTGCACAAGTGTTTCTTAGGGGTTGCTTAGATGATGATTACCTAATGATGGGATGATCTAGGTATTTGACTTGTATTAACTTATGATTGAAGGCCATGTATTCTGAAGATTCGGATTTGTATCATATTGATGTTGGAGACTATGCTTGTTATTACAATTATATATTTCATTTTATAATGAAATGTATGTGAATTGCCTTATTGGTTGCACTCTCCAACTATTTCAAAAATGATGTTAAAAAAAGGCTTATAACATGATTTCAAACTAAATGTCCCTTTTCATGCATGTTTTAATGGTTTTGTGCATGGCTTCCATACTTAGTAATTTTTGTGCTAAACCCTTCTTTCTACATTTTCACCAAGTGTAGGATTTTGAGATATTGGATTCCATCCTCGTGGCTAGGTTCATAGGAGATAAAGAAGAAGAAGATTGGAGAGTCCTCATTGTATTCGAGGGCTCAACCACATGTCCTCTAGTGTCTTTAATTTTATGTTTTTAGACTTTTGTAAGGGTCGTGTCCCTAAGACTTGTATTTCAAGGGTTTTATTCCAAGTATAATAGATGGTTTGAGACACAGTGTCATAGATACTCTTTCACTTCATAAAAAACTTTGATTGTAAAGAAAAGTTTTAAATTTTCCGCTATTTTACTATGCTTTAATGTTCATGATATGCTATGGGCTTGTATAAGACCCCTTCGGGGTCAGGTACACCGTGTTACGACTAGGGGTTGCTTTTGGGACGTGACAAACTTGATATCAGAGCATAATATTTTGGGATAATTTGTAGGATGTCTCAAACCACATCGAGTAGAGTCTTTTTCATAAATGTGAAACACGCCACATTTTATGAATAGGAGGCTATCAAATGTTAGGAAAACCTTCACTCTCTTTCTCTAAGTCATGCCCTAGAGTTTAGCTTTATTAAACCTTTCTCCTAATCTGTGCCCTATGGTTTTCAGGAGATGACTACTTCAAGGGCCTACATTGAAGGGATTCAGGAAGACAAATGTGGAGCAAATCGTTGTTAACACTGGAGAAGGATAAGAAACACAGTGGGGTCGATCGGGTATATGGGTTTGCTGTTGTATTTAGTGTTGTATTATTATTGTATAGGTATGATTTTCTTTTTGTTTTGGGCTGGGTCAGAGGGAAATGGGATTGGAATAGGGCTGCTGACACATTGGTCTGGAAAAGTTGAATAAAAATTGATGGATTTTGGATCCTAAAAATCGTTGGGGCCCAATTCCTTTTGAAATGTTGATCAAGATTAAGGGGGTAAGAGATGGCCATACGTTCAATTAGGAAAATAGCCGAATAAAAAAGAAGCAAACTTAGCCCACTTAATTTTAAAACTTAGCCAAATTGAATCAATTAGTGAATCCGGCTAATCAACAAAAAGACGAATTAGCATCAATTAATGAGCTTCTTAATCCTAACGAAATAAAATAATTAACTTAATCATAAAATAGTTAATTCAAATACGAACTAATTAATTCAAAATTGTAATTACGATTTAAATTAAACTAAATTAGTGAAACACTTAGCCAAAAAAGAATAAAATCTTTTTGATATAATTTTTAAATATTCATAAAATATATTAATAAAGGTATAAGAACTATGTGTCATTTAAATATTATAAAAATGACTAAACTCACTTCAAAGCTTGAAAAATATTTTATAAACTAATTATTCTAAATCACTTGAAATCTAAGAAGCTCAAAAAATTAATTTCTATCGGGGAGGGTCAAAATTGGGTGTCAACAACTGTCCCTCATTTTACTTGAATTGATGCAAGAATTTTGAGGAAAATGAAATTGAAAAATCCAATTTTGACCGACCACATCTTCATCCTTTAGGAGAGGGATTTGGTACGGACTATAGGAATTATGGCCAAACCTCGGAAATGGGTTTCCTACATATCTCAGGCTATATGAGAACTCAGGACCTCTCGCAGTTCGATACGTTTGATTTCACACATGAATTTAAAAGAATTCAAAAGCCGTCCCAATACCGAATTATGAAGGCACCAGAATGCTCAAGAATAAGGTTTATAAACGAATATTGGAATACAACCGAGTTTCAACACCGATCCTGCCTACATATCCCTCAATTCAAGGAATTAGGCTGCTTGTAGTTAGACTCGATCGGTTGAAAATAAAATCTATTATGCAAGATAACCTTTGGTTCTGGAAGAACGACAAAGTAAGTCGAGTATGAAAAAGAGGCTTGCAACCTCTTAGTCATGAATGTGGCGCATTTCACACCCATGATTAAGAACTTACATGGACATAATTTCCAAAGCTCTTGGTGCATTTGTCACTCGGATTGGAAAGCCGTTTCCGGTAGAGACCAAAAATTTCTGGAAGCGAAATTGAAATCGACAAACCTAAAGAAAAACCCACATGCCTTCTGATAGGGGTGTGGTTCGATTGTGGTGGAAGTCGCTCCTCTACTCTCGTCCTGAGAGTTTGACACTCCTCTTTGGACTATGTCCCAGTTCGCTGCTAAGAAAAGTTCCACGTGTGCTGCATCCTAATTGATGTTGTCCGCACCTGTGGTTTGTTTTGAGAATTCATCCTCTTAGATGCTCTCAACAAAGACTGAGATAAAACTCATTAGCATGAAAATGCAATTCAAATGGAGGGATAGTGCCTTTTACCATGTTGACACTTAATTTCCCTCCTTGAACATTTGACGTCAACCCCATCGGGTTTGACGTAAAGCAAATAAAGCTTGTATCTTATATTTGCGATATAATCTTCAATGTATTCTTCTTTTGATGTCAAAGTAATAAAACAGGCTGATGTAATATGTTGATAGTTCTCTTGATGTCATCTTTGCAAAGGAAAATAATGCAGTTGATGTTGATTCTCTTGTGATGGGTAAATCTTTCTCCTGCGATGCATAACTCCTTCTCTTGCTATGCATGAATCATTCTCTTGCGATGTATGAATTCCTTTCCCGCGATGCATGAATCTCTTTTCTCGCAATGCATGAATCTTTTTCCCGCGATGCATGAATCTTCTCTTGCGATGCATGAATCTCTTTTCTCGCTATGCATGAATCTTTTTCCCGCGATGCATGAATCTTTCTCTTGCTATGCGTGGTTCTTCTTTTGCAATGCATGAATCTTCTCTTGTAACGCATGATCCTTTTCTCTTGCGATGCATGAATCTCTTTCCCGCGATACATGACTTCTTTCTCTTGCAATGTATGACTTCTTTTTGCTATGCATGGATCTTTGATGATGCCTGCTTGATACCAAACAAAGATGATGCTTCACCTAGTAACATAGGTGATCTTCTGGGTATCTCTTGGATGGCGGTATCGTCTCCATCGATAATATATATAAAAATGACCCTCGGAGTAATGGTATCATCTCATTTGACAAAACGATATAAATGACTCTCCGTGTAGTGGTATCGTCTCATTCGACAGTACCATATAACTAACCCTCAGGGTAAGAATATTATCATATCTGACAATATAATGCAGATAGACGTCTTCCAGGTATCTTTAGTTGCTAGAAACAAAAATATTGCTCTCTTCGTGGTTTTCGTTTATTCCATCTCCGAACATAGTTGCAATGTTCATTACGAACCTTGCTTTGCTGAGAATTTGAATAAAATAGTGTTACTCATATTCCCAACTCTTTGGCATAAGAAGCATAAGATATTTTCTGCATCCAAAGAAAAATTGTCAATTTAAAATGAACTGATATGTGTCGATCTCTTCGATTGTCTACTCCTTGTCTTACTATCTCCGATTGATTTCTCCGATCTCCCGCCTCTTGATAGATAAGACAAAATATTTTTATGCAAAATAATTGAAACATGAAAGAGAAGTTTTAAGAAAAAATAGATTTTCAAGAAAATAATATTTGGAAAAGGTCACTGCCAAGTGTCATGTCACGTCGAGCTCTAGCGAGCATTTCGAAGTTAGTACATCGAGGTCTATCTGATTACTTGTTGGGAATTATTCAAAGTTATTCTAAACTGTCGATAAACCCAGTTGAAATTTTTGAGGCAATTCTCAAAAATTTCTGTCCCAATTAACTGTCTCGGTGTATCTCCAACCGTTGGTGATCAAATCACAGAATTTTTGAGACCCCCTCAAAAATTATGTCCCAGTCACGAATTTCAAAGTAACTTCAGTCTCGACTTTGTTGGAGAGATCTTCTTTTTGAGAATTTTGGAGTCCCTCTCAAAAATTCTGTCCAGTTTCTATTGTAAAGGAAAAATAGAAATCTTACGGGAGATATGACCGAGCCGTCGTGGCACCTACGTATCCTGTTGAGGAAGGAATCAGGTCAAATGTAGTTCCCCTCTCAAGGATTAACAAAAATAGGAATTTTACAAAGAAAGAGACCGAGGCCGACATAGGTCTCCTACGTATCTCATTCTTAAGAATTCAGGTCGAATGTAGTTCAAATACAAAGAAATATTAAAAGCGGATAAAGGGGTGACTGAGGCCGACATAGGCCGCCTACATATCTCATTCTTGAGAATTCAAGTCAGACGTAGTTCATTACATAGGGATAGATTCTAAACAAAGTAATTACAAGCAAATAGAGCGATTACAAGGAAATAACCAAAGTGCAAACTGAAGCTTCACACATAGTATCTCTTGACAGCATCTGAGTTAATTGGTTTCGGCCATTCGGTGCCATCCATCTCCGACAGGACTAAGGTACCTCCAGATAACACTTTACGAACCATCTAGGGTCCTTGCCAATTTGGTGCAAATTTCCCTTTGTACTCATCCTGACAAGAGAACATGCGTTTGAGAACCAACTGATCAATCTCAAACATTCTGGCTTTCACTTTCTTGTGGAAAGCACGAATCATTCTCTGTCGATACAGTTGTCCATGACAAACAACAACCATTCTCTTCTCACCAATCAACATTAGCTAATCAATCCGTTGGCGGACCCATTCAGCATCGCTTAATTCAGCTTCTTGAATGATTCTCAATGAAGGTATTTCAACTTCTGCAGGAATAACTGCTTCTGTTCCATATACTAGCAAATATGGATTAGCCCCAACTGATGTTCTGACAGTCGTTCGGTAACCCAACAAAGCATAAGGCAACATCTCGTGCCAACCTCTGCGATTATCAATCATTTTCCTCAAAATCATCTTTATGTTCTTGTTGGCAGCTTCTACGGCTCCATTCATTTGGGGACGATAGGCGGTTGAGTTCCGATAAGTAATCTTGAATTGTTCAAATATCTCTCTCATCAAGTGACTGTTGAGATTCGCTCCATTATCAGTAATGATGGATTCTGGCACTCCAAACCTACATATCATATTGTTGTGAACAAAATCGGCTACAACTTTCTTGGTCACCGACTTATACGAAGCTGCTTCTACCCATTTGGTGAAGTAGTCAATGGCAACCAATATGAATCTGTGTCCGTTAGAGGCGGCTGGCTCTATCGGACCAATGACATCCATGCCCCAAGTTATAAATGGCCCAGGTGAACTCATGGCATTGAGTTCTTGAGGCGACACTCGAATCAAATGTCTATGCACTTGACATTTGTAACATTTCTGCACAAACTTGCAACAATCATGTTACATAGTCATCCAAAAATAACCGGCTCGAAGGATCTTTCTTGCCAAAGTGAGCCCATTCATGTGAGTACCACAAACTCCGGCATGTATTTGATCCAGAAGCTTTACAGCTTCACTAGCCTCAACATATCTGAGAAGACCAAAATCTGGAGTCCTCCTATAAAGGATTTCCCCGCTTGCAAAGAAACTGAGGACCATACGGCGTATAGACTTCTTCTGGTTGAACGTTGCATTCTCAGGATAAGTACCGCCCTCTAAATACTACTTGATGTCAAAATACCAAGGCAAATCATCTGGTTCCGCTTCGACGTGTGAACAATGAACAGGCTATTCTTTTACCTCTATATCCACTGGATCAATATAATTTGTATCTGGATGCTTAATCATTGATGCGATAGTGTCAAGAGCATCGGCCAACTCATTTTATTTTCTGGGAGTGTGTTTGAACTCAATCTTGCGAAATCTCTTGCACAACTTCTGTATATACCGCACATACGGTGTGTCTTTGGATTTTTCTCGGCTCATTCCCCTTGAACCTGATGAATCAGCAAATCTGAATCTCCAATAACCAGCAACTCGTGAACATTCATATCAATTGCCATCTTCAGACCGAGGATGCAAGCGTCATACTTAGCCTTGTTGTTCGTGCATTCAAATCAGAGTTTAGCCATCGTAGGATAGTGCTGACCGGTTCCTGACACTAAGACTGCTCTGATTCCTTTCCCTTGATGATTCGCCGCTCCATCAAAGAACACTCTCCAATCAGGGTACGCTTCAGAAATATCCTCACCCACAAAAGCTATTTCTTCATCGGGAAAATAAGTCTTGAGCGGTTCATACTCTTCATCAACCGGATTCTCTGCAAGATGATCGGCCAAGGCTTGTGCCTTTATCCCCTTCTGAGTCACATACACAATGTCAAACTCACTCAAAAGCATTTGCCATTTAGCTAACTTCCCGGTCGGCATTGCTTTCTGGAAAATATACTTCAACGGGTCCATCCTGGAAATAAAGTATGTGGTATAAGAAGACAAATAATGTCTCAGCTTTTGAGCGATCCAAGTCAAAGCATAGCACGTTCTCTCCAAAAGAGTGTAACGAGCCTCATATGGAGTGAACTTTTTGCTCAAGTAATAAATGGCTCGCTCTTTCTTCCCAGTTTCGTCATGTTGACCAAGTACGCATCCCAATGCATTATCTGAGATAAAAAATATAGCAATAACGGACTCCCTTCTTGTGGAAGGGCCAACACCGGTGGATTGGACAAATAGTTCTTGATAGCATCCAAAGCAGTTTGACATTTTCAGGTCCACTTGGTCGAGGCATCTTTTCTTAATAACTTACAGATGGGCTAACACACTACGGTGGATTGAGCTATGAACCGGCTGATGTAGTTCAACCTTCCTAAAAAACTCATCACCTCTTTCTTGGTCTGAGGAGGAGGTAATTCCTGGATCGCCTTGATCTTGGGTCAAGCTCAATGCCCATCTTGCTGACTATAAATCCCAACAACTTGCCAGCTAGCACTCCAAAAGCACACTTGACGGGATTTAACTTCAAATTATATCGGCGTAAACGATCAAAAAATTTCCTCAAGTGAGTCAAGTGATTCGAACTCTCGCGGGACTGGATTATGACATCATCTACATACACTTCGATCTGTTTGTGAATCATATCGTGAAAGATGGTCTTCATGGCCCTCATATAAGTAGCACCGGCATTCTTGAGACCAAAAGGCATCACAGATAATGATATACGCCCTAGGGCATGATGAAAGCTATCTTTTCTGCATCTTCTTCATCCATCAATAAGAATGTGAATGTTTGGCAATGGAAAATTATCTTTCAGGCTTGAATTTTTGAGTCTTTTGTTTTACTGGACTGAAATCTGGATTGATCGGTAACTTGTGGGACACCATATTTATGCTCAGCCCTGACATATCTTTATAAGACCAGGCAAATACATCAATGTACTCCCTAAGTAAACGAACCAGGTCTCTTCTTTGGGCTTCATCAGATGGACACTGATTTTGACTTCTTTGACACATTCCTCATTTCCGAGATTCACTATTTCAGTTTCTTCAAGATTTAGCTTGTGTTGATTCTCGAATTATCGAAACTCCTCTGCAACATGTTCGGGTACCTCATTTTCTTCTTCATATTCCTCACACTCATCATCACCTGCCTCATTTCGTTCACTCGGTTCATGACATTACATGACATTGGCAGGTTTTAAATTAATATTACTAAAATCATAAACAAACAAAGTTTGGAAAGTAAAATATAAACAAATAAGTAAACAAACAAATTTTGATAAAAGAGGCTTTTCATTTAAATTGAAAGACAAGCATAAACTTTGGCCATGGCCGAGGGTCATTTTACCTTTTTAAACATCACAAGGGAATTTAAAAGCTTCAAACAAATAACAATTGCATAAAGGTTGGATCTCGGGCCTCTTCCGGACTACCACCGATTTTAGAACAAACAAAGACACATGTATTTTCTACCCAGATAAGCGGGAAATCAGGAGTGGTGTGGAGATCCAGTTCTGCAATCGCTCCTCAGGTTCTGCATCACGGATGCCTGATGTCCCAGCCTCTTCCTCGATGACTGCATCAATCTCCTCAAAAAGGCCCTAGATTCCTTCCCCGAGACCACTATCGTTGACATTTTCTTGTATTGGAAATGACTGGTACAAATGAGGAAATGGCCTGGCCAACGTTTGATCAATACTCTTGTTCTTCATCTCTGCTTCATCAGCATCCGTGGGGACATACCCCAAACCGAACTTTGATCCTTTGGTGGGGATCTGAATATGCTCGATAATTCCTTGAAAGTGCTTCCCCAATCCAAAACATGGTTCGAAACCACTCTGGAGCATGACAGTAGCAATCATCTTGTACACGGAGGGCATAGGAGGTTGCGGAGCCAAGTCATCACCGGTGGCATTTACCAGCTCCATCGTGTAGAAATCACAACCTCGAGAGACATCATCAACGATCGGTGCATACCCATTGGAATGGCTCCCTTCACCATAAATGACCAATTTCTGGTCCTTCCAAACAAGCTTCATTAGTTGGTGAAGGGTAGACGGCACAGCCAGCCATATGAATGAACGATCTTCCCAGAAGCAGGTTATAGGTGTTGATATCCAACACCTGGAACTCGACGTTGAATTCCGCAGGACCCACCTGAATATCCAAGTTCACCGCACCCAATATGTCTCTTTGCACTCCATCAAAAGCCCTCACATTGACTTGGTTTTGGTGAAGCTTTCCCAAATCAAATTTTAGCTGCCTCAGAGTCAAAAGTGGGCAAATATTAAAACCGGATCTGTCATCGACCAAGACACAATTTATTATCTTGTCTCGACACATAGTGGTGACGTGCAGAGCTTTTTTGTGCATCCTGCCTTCAAAAGGCAACTCTTCGTCACAAAAACTAATACGGTGTTCTCGGATGACTTGGTTTATCATGGCTGCTAGATTGTCACTATTGGTACCAACGGGCACATAAGTATCATCCAGAGCCCTCATTAATGCTTGCCTATGCAGTTGTGACCTCATCAACAAAGCCATACAGAAATCTGAGCTGGTGTCTTCTCCAAATGCTTCACAATTGAATAATATTTTGGCTGCATTTTCCTCCAGAACTCTTCGGCTTTAGGTTCACTAATCGGCCTTTTAGTCTGATCCTTTTTCTGCCCCCTTGGGACAATTCTTCCGGTGTGTAGCACCTGCCAGATCTGGTCATGCCTTGAGTAACTGCCGTTTTAATCACAAATTTTGGTTGGGTAAGAGTTTCTCTCAGCACAAAGGTAACAACCTTCTCGGGTGTCAGAATCACAAACTCTTTCTTCTCTCTAATTCTCAACGAAGCTACAGCCCTTTCCAGTTCATCAGGAGCGGAACTATTGCCTTCGTCACGCACCAATCATCGTCTATCTCTATCATATTGATAGTGACGCCTCCATGATTTGGCAAAGGATTACTATTGACATTGGGCACAATTGTCTGAAGAGAGACCACATTCTGGTCAATTAGGTCTTGGATCTTATGTTTCAGGTTGATACAATCCTCGATATCATGTCCAACACTATTGGAGTGATACGCGCACCTCTGATCAGGTCTGTAAAACTTTGAGCTAGTGTCAACCGGCTTGGGCCCTAGTGGATGAATATATCCTGTCGCAGTTAATTATTCGAACAGCTTTGTTCGGCTTTCAATAAGCGAAGTGAAAATTCTAGCAGACTTCTTCTCAAATCTAGGACGGGGGGGATCGTAATTGCCTTGTTAAGGAGGAGGAATTTGGCGATAATTTGGTGCATTCGAACGGAGGGCTTGATATCTGGGATATGAGTTGGTTTGATAATTTGGTTGTGGAGCTTGGTAGTTCGAGGGGGTATTTTGGTAAAGTGGAGCTGGAGTTTGGTACATTAGGGGAGTCGTTTGGTCATTTGTCTGAACGTTGGCACAGTTGGGGGCGACATTTTGATAATGATGAGGTGGAGTTTGGTGAACTGGAGGGGGAGTTTGGTAGTTAGAAAGGGGAGTATTTTGATAGCTAGGAAGAAATGTATTTTGGTAGCTGGTGGGAGGGGTATTTTGGTAGTCAGCCTATGTATAACAAACCGGGTACGAACTCTGTGAAGGTCGAGAATGACCTTGGCATGATGATGATTTCCTTGGGGTCTTCATCCCCTCACAAGAGATAGATGACACATCCTCTCTTTTCTTTTTCAACAAGACCGAAGATCCGGGCGAGGCAGCAACACGGGAAATCTTCCCAGTTCTCAATCCATCTTCGATAGTCTCACCTACTTTCACTATCTCGGTAAATTTTTCTCCAACGAGCAACATGATTCTGTCATAATATTCTGGCTCCTGCACCCGCACAAACACTTCGACAATTTCCTTTTCTGACATAGGAGGTCTAACTCTAGCTGCCTCCTTTCGCCATCTATATGTGAATTCTCTATAACTTTCAGTCGACTTCTGCTTCAATTTCTCCAAGGAGTAACGATCAGGAACGATCTCCACGTTGTAGGTGAATCGTTCGATGAAGTCTTTAGCTAGAGCGTTCCAGCTAGACCACTGTCTCGTTTCATGAGACGTAAACCATTCTAGAGCCTCTCCGCTCAGGCTTCGGCTAAAAATCCGCATTAACAAAGCTTCGTCTCTCCCAACTCCCACGAATTGGTCACAGTAGGCCCTCAAGTGTGCTAAGGGGTTCCTCGTTCCTCCGAAGATGTCGAATTTTGACCCCTTGAACCCTTTCGGGAGGTCCAAATTCGGATGAATGCACAGGTCTTCGTAACTCAACCCGGCGACCTCAGGAATGCAGTTCAACTCCTTCATGGCCTTCCTAATTTCCTCTTTCATATCTATCTTGGCGGTCTCTTCCTTAGAACTCTACTCTTTCTCCCTCTCCTCATAGTGGTCTAGCTCTGAACCATGGGCGTCATGCTCGTTGGGGACCGGTATTTGGAAATTGGCTTTTTGAGGTAGTGGTGGAGCAATAGAGGAATTCTGGCCATTTAAAGGGGCGTGATAGTTTTGGGGGAAAGT
Source organism: Solanum microdontum (assembly GCA_036250385.1). Taxonomy (NCBI): domain Eukaryota; kingdom Viridiplantae; phylum Streptophyta; class Magnoliopsida; order Solanales; family Solanaceae; genus Solanum; species Solanum microdontum. The sequence goes on from JAJONQ010022661.1 coordinate 15,535, forward strand.
TTGGGGGCTAGTATACTGGTTTTGGTGAAGGAGGAAAGTGCGTGGGTTATTGGCGTTTTGGCTGTGAGGGGGATAGGCTAGTTTGGTGGTTTGCATTGAGGGAAGGGAGTGGCGCTTGAAGGTTGGTATTTTGAGGAGGGGGTGGTGTTTGATAAGAGGCTGAGGCGTAATGAAGGTTTTGGGTGGTAAGGTCAATGATGGAGGGATTACGAGCAGGATTTGAAGGCGGGTTTTGAGCTTGTTCCATGTTAAGAGGGGGAATTTGAGGTGGAGGTCTTCCGTCTGGTTGAGTGTTGACAACAAAAATCGGAGGAGGAAAATCTTGTTTCCTCTGCATCTCGACCCTCATCTCAGCAATTTGTTGCATCAACTGCAGGATCAGTTCATTCTGATCAGCAAGGGCGGGCTGAGCCACCATGACATCAGTAAGGCTAGTTTCCTCGTTGTTATCACCCATTGCTGCTTTTCCCTTTTGTGAACTTTGAATAGGGAAGGAATCTGTAGGAACTTTAGATCTAGTGAAATAAGGATGATCGGTCAGCGTATCGACACAGATCAGTTCTAACTACCTATAGAGAAAAACAACTCAAAGGCAAATCTGTTAGTATTAGTTCCAGACGAATAATGCAAGATATCACATAAAAGTCATATAAACACATAAGAGTTACTTCGTTTGAGGACACGTTAACCCACGAGTAATGGGGACTGAGTTTTTGAACAAGCGGGAATTCACTCGTTTTATTTTGGGGCTAGTGACTCAGAAAGGCGAAATTGCATTGAGCTAAGGTCTTCTTGTTGCATCTTCTGGCATCTATTGATCTGAAATCAATGTTTCCTTGCAGAATGAAAGAGGGGGAAAAGAAAATTTGAAAAAAATAGGGGCTGGGCCTTGAAAGGCTGCCTACGTATCTCCCAAGGAAAATTCAGGCCTTACGTAGGTCGAATACAAAGAAATTTCATTTTCATTCATTCATTTCAGGTGATTACAAGGAACGTGAAAGACAGACAATAAAGCTCCTAAAAGATAGAGTGTGCTTCCATCCAAGCCATTTTTCTTCTGATTGTTGCATTAATCATGGGGGGTAAACTCGTATGCTTCAAGGGCAATTTATTATTCCCTTCTTTCCACCGTCCCTGTAGAGGAGGCCTATAGACAATTTCTTCCCCAGTATCTTCTTCGACAGCTCCAATGTGAGCGTCTTCGGGACCATTTATGGTGGCCTCTTGGCTGAAGAAAGAGTACTTTCCACAGGGCTTCCGAAGCGTCATGGTTGCATCTTTGAAGGCATTGCGTTTATTCCGCACAACAACTATCTCTTCATTTATAACAGCCTATTTTGTCATCTTAAGTCAACTCCGCGTCTAGTGCCGCATTTGCTGCTCGTGCGACCGCGGTGGCAAACTCCACTTCTATTCTTTTTTCTCTGGTTTCTTGGATCTCTCGCCTGAGCCGTTGCAATTCCATCCTCAATTATTCCTCGGTTAGCTCTATGTCGATACCCTTGCCTTTTTCCATCTTAGCAGCAATTGCACCTTTCCTGAGATGATAGAGTAATATTTTTAGGATTTGGTAGTAGGATTTTATTTCTGGCTGAGAAACTTAAGACTCATGGAATTTTGGTCGGACATTTGGGTAGTGACTTGTACTTGGTATTGTAGAGATTTTTGGAAAATATTTGAAAAGGAATGGGCTAAAATATCCTCATTCAAAGCAACAATATCACATAAACAGTTAAAGCACACAAACATATATCGCGCGTCCTAAACAAGTAGGGAGCCCTTTTGTGCCAAGGGTAGGCCTAGCGTATTTGAAAGATGTATGTGTAGGATTAAACCATTTTGTTACCTCAAAGCAAATTTCGCATATAAAATGATGTTCAAGAAAGTGAAAATAAGCAGGGAAAGTAGGAAATAAACGGGAAACACAAAGGAAAGGCCCACGCAGGGGTCATTTGAAAAGAGAACCATAATACAAAAAGGCAAGCCCACGCAGGGGCAAATAATAATAAGTACATATACAAAAAACCCACGCAGGGGCGAAATCCGCTAAGACGCTCCCGATAGCCCTGCCTCTGATCTGCTCCTCTTATTTTGTGCCATGAGATCCTGAAGCCTATATTGAATCATTAGCAAGTATCCGTCGCTCCGGTGACCTTTCTCTTCCCAGTCTTCAAAACACATTCCACTTCTCTTGTCTCCAATCCATAGGTTGAGCTCTCCCAAATCACTTCTCAATCTTTCCAATTCTTGAGTCACGCTCTCGAGCGCGTTTTTTTCCTCTTCTTACTTTCGGAGAAATTCATCGTGCATTTCCTGGGTTTCTTTTCTTACCTCTCTTAGTTCTATCAAAACTTTAGACTCTTTGTCATCCACACTGCGGTAAATGTTCGAAACTGAGAAGGAGATACCTTGTATATTGCCCTTCAACCAAGCTTTGTAGGTTTCATCGTACCCAGCGTTAAATCGGTCTGCGGCAATGGTGTCGTCTTTCATTCGCACTGCTCTTTTCAATTCTCTCAGCATCTCTGAAGCCTCAAGAACTCTATCATCCCCGATGTCGAATACATAGATACGGTAGTATGCTTCTGGAGGTGTAGTCTGTCTCCTTCCGAACTTCCTCAGGACCCAGATGGGTGCATACGGACGGATACCTCGAATACCTGGTAGAGGAAGCACAAGTTGCCTGTCGCCCCTCACTATGATGTCTTTCGAGTTGAAACGATCGAACATCCACTGGATATCTTCTTCACCCAACTCAGAGAAAATTTGAGCCCATCTTTCTTTGGTCCTCCTTTTTTCTATGTCTGCCCGAAAAACATATCGTTCAAACTCTTGAGAGCATTATGCTCATCGAGGGTATGGATTTCTTGAGTCCCGCGTCTTTTCGCTAAATGGATCATTATCCACCATTGGAGGAGGAGGTTACAACCCGGAAAGTAATAATGCCCTTCCCTGCATTTTCCCAAAGCACGGTATATGTCGGATAGAATGACAAGCGTGATGGGATAATACTTCACTTGCCCTTGGTTTAGATACCCGTGGAACAGAGTGTGTGCAAGCATTATCACCCCGGTGTTGATACTGAGGCTCGGGCCGTGTGGGAAAACCATGGTGCCCAATAGTGCGACGGTGAATGCCAAAGGTCTGATCCCGTCCCATTCGCTGAAAGTGACCTTGAACTCTTGGTTGTAATTCACATAAAAGCTCGCATGCCCGAACCTAACATAGAAATCCATAAAAGAAATGTTAGAACCTTCTGCCCAGTGGGCGTAATCTTTTCTTAATCCAAGCTAATTCACGATATCCTCGAGAGTAGGCTTGTTAGGGATTAAGATGGTTTCCTGCTTTCTCACTCTTCTTTCAAGTCCTGTACCGACTGTGTCTATTCCTTCCCGAATTTCCTCAATTATTGGGTTGATCTCCATGGTTCCAAATCGGAACACCATTTTCTCATTGTCCCAATAGCTTGTGAGAACTTCAATCAGCTCGGGCCAACCAACCATGTCGATGAGTTCTATTAGGGCTTCTATATATTTGTTGAGGGACCTTTTGTGAAGCATAGTAAGGTCGTTGTACCACATTTTGAGCAGAACTGGGGATTCCACTACCATGTCAAATTTAGGAAATTGATCCATACCTACAAAATAAAACTTGAATATGATTCCCCCCAAATAGGTAACAATCAGGTTTCCACACATACATCTTTCAAATGTCAAATAATATGATATGTCGTTAGGTTGTGGACCTTGGACATGATATTTGGCGATTTTACTAATGGACTTAATACACCTTGGGTATTAAGCCGTCTTAGGCTAATGCTTAGATTTGGATTTGGTTTCGCTCTATTCTAGGTTGACTAAAATTGGGTTAGAAAAGATGGTTACCCGAGTCGGACAAACAACGGGGTGAAGTCTAATAAACGACGTTGGATGATCACAAGCCAACTATTCATTTATCACTTCCAAAGAATTCAACTTGTGTTTTTCTAAAGGACAGCTGTGGTAAGCCACGTAACCACCCTTTTTCCTAATGCAGTTTATTTGCCGTTTGCCGAAATTGGATGTCATGAATGTCATAATTCAATATATACGATAAATAAAACAAGTAGACAGTTAGACACATAGTTAAATAAATTAATCTTAAGGTTAGAACCATTCAAATCCCCAGCAGAGTCGCCGTTCTCTTTTATTTAAAAAGATATTATTTGACTGGTTTTAAGAGTCGCCACTTAATTTTTAAGAAAAATCAAGAAAACAATTGTCTTCAGAAGACTAAAACAGTAAATCTATTGAAAACTATTAAAGAGGTTCAAGGTTCATATTTGCATTTCAGGAAGGGTTTGAAAGCACCCGAAATGCCCGCTAATACGCGATTATCGGACAATTAATTAATTGGCTAAAATAATTTTAACTTAACTTAAATTGCAAAATTGAATTATTCTATAGTTAGAACTATTTAAAGGGGAGGGGGGGGGGGGTGAAGGGAAGTACTTAAATATTATCTATGTGAGCTATCTTATAAAATTATTTTTTTAAATCTTGTTAAGAGATGACTAATTTAGTT
>JAJONQ010022662.1:0-15854 GCA_036250385.1 Solanum microdontum
TTTTACCTTTCAAGACAGTCCAGTCTCTGTTGTCCACTTTTGGGACTTGTACTCATTTTGTTAGTAGCTCTGTACTAGTGACTTCCATGTTCTGGGAGAGATCTTTATTTGTATTTATGTTTTGGTTTGCTTCCGCCTTTGTATATTGTTATTTGCCTACTCTTGTTTAGTTTCTACCCTCAGACCCATTACTTGTTGTTCCGGGTTATGGGTTGGCTTACTTGCTGATGGGTTATAGTAGGTGCCATCATGACTTGAGAAATCGGGTCGTGACAACTTTGAATTATGAATTCAAGGTTATGATCATGTTAGGAATGATTTTAGGTGTTTAGAAGTAGCTTAGAGTAGTTAGAATCGAAAAAGAGTGAAGGTACCCTTCGAAAGAACTCAAACGGAGCAATCGATTGCAAACTGGACGGGGCAGGCGACCCTGGGGCTATGGGTAGCGCGGATCGCCAACACCTAAGATTCAAAGCTTAATTACTTTGGGGCGCTCTGGCTGGCGCGACACGTCAGGCCCCAACCCAGAAAATGCGACGAATTTCTTTGCTCGTTTTTATCACCCTAACTCGCCTAGAATCGAACGATTTCTTCCCCAATCACTTAGAATCAATTACTTAACATAAGTACACTCTAATATATACTCAATAAATCCCTTAAAACACTCACTTTGATCTCAAGAAATCATCAAAAACCCAATACAACAAGATTTAGAATGAACTTCAAGAACACCTATCAAGAACTCAAATCTTTCAACTTCAAGAATGAAATTTGCGCTGAAAATAACATGTTTGGCATGTGGGTGAACAAACCCAACACTATGGAAGCTTACATACCTCTTAGGGATTAAACCCATGGCAAAAATTCGTAACAACACGCAAGAATCTCGACTAACGCTTCCATCATTTCCTCTTTTCTCCTCTTCTCTCTTCTTTTCTCTTCTTAACTCTCAACTAAAACCCTAGGCGTATTTAGGATTATAAAACAGAACCTAATAGGATTAGACCCTTAAAACCTTACTAAAAATGAATTAAATCTGATTGGGTAAGGAAAAGACCAAAATACCCCTTACTATTTCCGGTTTTGACTTTTCTTAACTGGACAGTCTAACTTCAATAGGCCATATCTCACTCATCCGACCTCGAAACTTAGCAAACTCGGCGGCGTTGGAAAGATAATTCAAAGGTATTTCCTACGGTATCTTGTAGCACATCTAACTCATCCTATTCTAGGATTTATGATCATTTCAAGTTGACCCAAAACTCATAACTTAAGCATAACTTGCAAAATTTCAGATTTTGCTATTTCCAAATTAGTTCTTTTTCGAACGCAAGGTGCTACATCTAGTGAAATTAACACTTAAAAAATTTTAATTCCTCGGTAAAATCCTACTCACAATGAAGGATAGTTCAAGTTTTAGCTCAAAAAATTTCTGGGGTGACAAAAATAAATAAATACACTGAAAAAAATACATGGATATAAATATGCTTCTTAAATAACTACAGATTCATTTGACATACCTATTGGAATAAATACAAACTAATAAAAAAAATACAAGTTTCATTATACAAAATAGGGATAAGGGTCTGAAAAATACCCCAACTTTGATCGGATTTGCTGTTGCGATACTAAACTTTCATAAGGACCTATTACCTCCCTAGACTATTTAATACCGTATTTTTTTACCCCCTGAACTATTTAATAGTGTATTTTAAAGGTATATATGTGCCACGTGGACAATTACTATTTATAATTTTGCATTATTTTTTATGTCCACGTGGACAAATATATATGTTTAAAATATAGTATTAAATAGTCTAGGGAGGTAATAGGTCCTCGTAAAAGTTTAGTATCGCAACAGCAAATCCGACCAAAGTTGGGATATTTTTCAGACCCTTATCCCTACAAAATACAACATGAAAACTAGAATGAATACATTACATTCCAATATATATGTTATTTGTATTTGTATTCATTCTAGTTTTCATACGTATTAGAATGCCAACTGAATACAAAAACTGGATGCCAACTGGACACAAAAACAAATACACAGATCCAACTGAATATAAATTCCAATACATTCCAAAATGTACAATTCAAATTCAAAACAAATACAATTTCAATTTCATAATTTCGATTCATCTAGTTAACCATTTCCCTATCTAAACTGACATTTTGAAAAAAAGATACAAATACACAATTCTGTTGTCATACGTATTGGAATGAATACAAACTACTAAAGAATTACAATGTTCTTAATAAAATACAATTACTCTATGAAGAAAAACAACTTTCTGAACATCAAATTATTGTGAATACAATTCTGTCGATCAATACAATTACTCTATGAGTTTTTTCGGTCGATTACCTCCCACTACTCTAATTTTGTGTTCAATAAAAACTTCACCGATGTCGATCTCTAAATTTCTAGCAAAAAAACTGATGAAATAAATTGAATTAGAGGAAGAAAGATGATTATCAATGGCAAATTCAATTCAAGGACAATTATCAGTCGCTAATTGAGTTTGAGGAAGAAGATAAAGAATCTTCTTCACTGATATTGATCTCCTTTTTATCTTCAAAAACCCCTAATCAATCGTCTTGCCTTCTACGAAGAAGAAGGATCGTCAATGGAGAATTGAAAGTCGCTAATGGAGGATGAGGAAGACGAAAGAAGTTTTGTAAACTATGTAATCGCAAATTGTCGCCCATTTTTGTCTCCTAATTTGTAACATAAGTAATGATATATTTTCAACACTATTTACCTTATTTGAGAGAATCTCTCTCCTGATTTTCTCTAATTTGTTATTTCTTAGTTGTATTCTATTAAGTTAAACCAAAGAAAAAATACATAAATCAGCCCCATAGCAAATCAAAATATAGCTATTTTCAATCAATATTGAAAGTGTAGCTAAGAGGTCCTATTAAATGCTAAAATGTTGTTCTTTTGAAAATAAGTTAGCAAACTAGTCAAAATTCCTAACATAATTATTAAAAACATCTACACTTTAAAATAATTATTAAAAATGTCATAATGTCATTATTTTAGTAAATATAATGTATCCTAAAACAATTAATTTACTATGCTATTTGTCACGCCCCGAGCCTACACCCTGGGCGAGACTGACACTCAAGAACCATTGTTGGCCCAAGCGAACCCTTGACCTGGCTTACTACTCAGGAGAAGACTTTACTCAACCTCCGGATAAATCAAGAGATAAATTTATGAATCAAACTTAGAATGTATAAATGAAAACATTCAACTGGCCATAAAGGCAACTCAAGTCTTATAATCAAACAACTGAAATGAATAAGACTAATGAGCTACTAGTGTCTAACTGTCTATGAAGCCTCTAATACTACGAGGGATGTCGGGACAAGACCTCCAATTATCCTAACAACTAAAGTACCAAATCAATAAAAGGGATCCTCCAGAAAGCAAGGAGACTCACCAAATGACTCTGAAATGCTCAACTGGATCAACGAAGTGCTGGATGTTGATCATGGTTACCTGTATCTGCATCATAAAAGATGCAGGTCAAATGGCATCAGTACATTGAATGTGCATGTGAGGGGAAAACTAAACATGACATAAGCTTGAACTGAAATCTGAAAGAAACACTTACCTCAGCCTTACTCAACTCATGGATACTCAACTCAATGTAGAAATAAAAAACAGTAGAGATGCAGTTTATATAGAGCATTTAAAACAGTAGATAACATCTCAAAGTATTGAAAATACCATAATATTTTAGTTGTATATAATAATACAAAAATAAACTCTGTTTGGGAGATTCTCTAACCGACAACCATCACTATGAGATATGTGATGATACAATGTCTCACCCACGCTGCAAGAACTGCCCTATAACTTGCCGAAATATAGAACGCATCAACTAAGTGGATCCACTAGTCTATGCTAAAAAGCATTAAGGAATCATCTAAAACGTATGACCCTTTCTACCCACGTTGGCTACATGGTTTATGGAAACTTGAGTTATTATGAACTCGTCCCCATATCGGTGTTCAATACTACTCCCAAAATATACTCAGCTCATATGTTTAAAAACATAACTCTTTCTATGGTTTGAGATAATTACTCAAAAATTAGCTCAAAGGCTTTCTTGCTTAAATGTGAAAACATTTACTCTTTGGGAATACTTAGTTCCCATATACTAGTTTGAAGAAATGAACTTCTATTTTACTCTTACTCAACTCAAAGCTCGAGTCTTAAAACAAGTTTAAAAACATTTGTAAAAGACTTTTGAAAGAATCTAAGACTTCTCTGCTTATCGGGCTCGGGCTGCTTTCCTGTCGGGTTTCAAATTTGCGCCACCGCTTTATGGATGGTTTCGAGAAGACTCGAATCCACGGAACTTGATGAATCGATTGTCGGATCGAAGTTCTTAATTGTCCATTCATTCTCAATTCTAAATAACCAAAATACAGTTTATTTATGTATTCATTATTTAGGTATTCATCCTAATTGCATATGTAAAAAAAACTTTTTATTTTATTTTTCTTATTTTGTATTTACAATATCACTTTGTATACCAAATAGTTTGTATTTAGATTTGATTTTGTATTCATCCTAATGGTATGCCATCAAGTTTTGTATTTATATTTGATTTCGTATTCATTCTCAATTCTAAATAACCAAAATACAGTTTATTTATGTTATATAGGTATTCATCCTGATTGCATCAGTAAAACATATTTTGTACTTTATTTTGCTCATTTTGTATTTTCAATATCACTTTTGTAATTTATTTTGCTCATTTTGTATTTTCAATATCACTTTGTACACCAGATAGTTTGTAGTTAGATTTAATTTTATATTCATTTTCAATTCTAAATAACCAAAATATAGTTTATGTATGTATTCATACTAATTGCATTAGTAAAATAGATTTTGTATTTTATTTGGCTCATTTTGTATTTTCAATATCACTTTGTACACCAGGTAGTTTGTATTTAGATTTGAATTCGTCTTAATGGTATACAATCAGGTTTTGAATTGTATGGTCTATCTTTTCAATTAAAATGAGTATTTATCGTGCTCAGTTTGTATTCCATTATCACTTTGTATTCCATTCTCAATTTGAATGCCAACAAATTTGTATTACTTTATTATTATGTAGTCATTATTGTATGTCACTCGCAATTTATATTTCAAATACATTTTAAAATGTGAAAATTTTATAAATGACAAATATTAGACTAATATTTTCAAGTTGTAGCAGTAGAATATAACTTTCAAGTTGTAACATTAAAAAATTTCAAGTTGTAACATTTTATTTTTAAAAAAAGGTTTTTTTAAGTAATTGTAAAAATCTGTTTTGAAAAAAATACAAAGATAAAAAAGAAAAATAAAATGATTTTGCGTTAAAAAAAAAAGCAAAAAAACGGAAGTAGGAGTATTAATTAAATTTGAATTGATTGATGATAATTTTTAATTAGCATAAATTAAGTAAATTCAAACTGATTATGAATATTTATCTTCCTTAATTCACTCTAATTTGTTAAAATTAATTAAAGAAATCTGATTTTATCCATTTTCTTCAACGTTTCTCTCTCTTCGTTTTTTTCCCCAGAATTCTTGCCATTGACGAGTAAATCCAGTGTTTTTTGTTTGAAAATTTTTCATTTTGTTGTGATGGACGACTCCTTATCTATATTAATTAAACATGGTGGAAGATGGGATCCTTCAGGTTAGTATTGTTTATGATTTATTGTTTGTATTTGTATATTACTAAAATGTAAAAAACAAAAACAAAATAGCAATGAAACTGTAAATCACATTTTGTGATTTTATTTATGTATACTATATTTAAGTTGTGATGTTTTTTGTATAAACCATTCATTTAGTTCATAATACATACTAATTTATGTGAAACTGTAATTAATGACATTCTATGATTTTGTTGGTACGTTTTTTTTTTGGTTATTTCGTATACTGACTATACCATGATTTCGTGCGAAATTGGCTTAATATATGAATGATTTGATTATAAATGTATAGAATATTAATAGTTTTATCGTTGTAAAGTTATGAAATTTGTGGAAAAAAATTTATGAAATTTGTTGTAACATTGTTATGAAACTGAAATTTCTTTAGTCAATTTGATAATAATAATTAGATGGATTCAGTATGCAGATTTAAATTAATATATGGATTACTGGTTTTTTTTCCTGAAAATATAAATAAAATGTATAAGCTGAAATGAATTTGGTAGAGTAACTAGAATGATATTGGTATGAAAATGTATTTACTTTTGTGTAAAAAATATGAGTAAGAAGTATAATGATTTCTATGAAAAGTGTATTAAGTTGGTATGAAATGTGAAATGTTTTTTTTTTATATAATGTGTTTTATGGTATGAATTCTTGTATACTGTTTGAAATGATATTTGTATGAATAAGTAATGACGATTGTGTGTAATTTTGTGTGAGTAGAATGAAACTGGTATGAAAAATTAATCAGTATTGTGTAAAAAAAAATGAGTAAGAACTATGATTATTTGTATGAAATGTGTATTAAGTTGGTATGAAATGTAAAATGTTATTTTTTTATGAAATCTGTTTTATGGTATGAATTCTGTTATACTGTCTGAATGATATTTGTATGAATAAGTAATGACGAGTGTGTGTAATTTTTGTGTGAGTAGAATGAAGTTGTGGATTAAATTTGTATTATCTTTGGTATGAAAAGTTAATATAAATACAACATATTTATAATTGCTTTGTATTATGTAAGACTAACTGTTATTTTTTTTTAATGAAATAGGGAAATATGTTGATTTTAAGATGTCGGGGATTATCTATGAATCTTCTAGTCTGTATAGTGGTCTAGTAAGTGTGATAAAATCGCAGCTTATGACGGATGTTAATATTAATGATATAGAGATAAAATATATAGTTAGTGATCAATGTCACCTGTTAGTATCCATAATGATGTTGGTGTGCGAATTGTTTTAGATAAAAAGAAAGCTAATGTAGATTTCTTTACGAAATATCCATTGTGCATAACTTTGAAGAATATACCAATGGATAATCAGGATTCTGTAATTGTTGTTTAGACTATATAGTTTTTTTTATTGTATTTTGTCTTTTAGACTCATGTTTTGTTTTGATATGAAACAGAATTTGTAAGAAATGCATTACAACTAAGTGTTTAATATACTGTTCATGTTTTATACAAAATTCATTCATTAATCATACAAATTGCATATTGCTGGAAATAAAATTCATTCCAGTTTAATATATAAGATAGTGTTCATATTAGTGATAATTATATAAGGTAATTATGGTATGCATTTGGTATCCTAATAGTAGCTGATATTATTTAATGTAAGTTTACATGAGTATTAATTTGGTATCCAACTGATGTCCTACTCTAAATCAAAATAAAACAAGATGTAATCAATGTTGGTGCAAAAGTTAATGATCGTTGTTTTAGATTGTCATATTCGTTTCTTCCAGTATTTATACAAATTGTACACAAATTTCATACATCTTTAAAGTACTTAATACATGCTTGTTAAGAGAATATAATTTACAATTAGTAATAATTTGGTATCCATTAGGTGTCCAACTTGAATAAATATAAAACAAGATGTAATTGAGGTTGTTACAAAATACAATGATCACTATTATACATTGGCATAATCATATCTTCAAGGTATTTATACAGGTTGGATACCAACTTCATTCATTTTTTAATTTTTTAATTTTTTGTGTTAGAATATGAAGTAAAAAAAATCAATCATGAATGAATTTGGATGCCATAAGTGTACAATTTGGATATCAATTATAAGACAAAGTTGGTTAATGAACTATAAAAATTGGTATTCTTTTTTTTTATAGTTAGTAATACAGAGTAATATCAGTAAGTCTAAATGCTGAATCCGATTGGTATGCAGTTTGTATATAACTGTCATCCCGAAAACTGTTATACTCAATGTGTAATATATCTTCCAAATGGTGTATCCAAATGGTATGTAGTCTGTATATTACTAGTATCCTGAAATTATAATAGTCAATCAGTAATTCATATGTAGATGGTATCTGACTGGAATAAAACAGTGGATATTATATATCATCAAATACTGAAACACAAAAATATTGTCCAAAAGTTAAAAGAACATGTAATTCTAAAAAGTAGAAGGTATAATCAACTATCTCAAATTTCTTTTCAGTGGTCTTGGTGTAGGATAATTGCTGGTATCCGGAGCATGTTCTTTTGCTATGCGAGGTCCACCAAATTTGCTAGCAACCGTACCAGTTACTTCACTCTCACTGATCGCATCATCCTCATTCTTTATTTTTCCATAATGTCATATGCTTGTGGCATACCTTTGACGATGGTACTTAGAATCGATATCAACAGAACGCATATCAAAAACACCATTACTGATATATTCAGCAAATAGACATGTGTACAAACCACAATCACCGAAAAAAATTTAAAAGAAAAATCATTTTAAGAAATAAATTAACTTTTCTGATGAAATTAGTAAAGTATAGAAATACATACTTGGAACTATCTTCTTGTTAAGGCACGCATCATATGCTTGACTTCAAGTGGGTCGGATTGAGACTTGTCAACATATTTGGAGAGTTTATTGGCATACAGATCAAGCCTTTTACCATAAAATCCCGTGCTCGTAAAAAAATGGTATCATTGTGGTAGTTTACCACTCTTTGCCGGAGTTTCAACATTTTTTGGCGACGAGGTTTAAGTCAATATGTTGAAAGTTGGAGCATGTACTTCATTCGTGGAAGTTCCTTCAACTAATTGAGGACTCTTTCGAGGTGTTACAATGATTTTCTTCGACATGATGATGATGATGAGAAACGGAACGAGAGGAATGATTGTGAAGTTGGGGTAGTGGGGTGGTGAGAAAGATGGGAGGGACGATTGTGAATGTGTGGTAGTGGGGTGGTGAGAAAGATGGGAGGGACGATTGTGATTGTGGGGTAGTGGGGTGGTGGCGTGTAGTATTGGATAGGCGTGGGAGGGGGGTGGGATTAGCGTATGGGAGGTTTGGAGTGTAACGATAATCAAGGAACTCTAATCAATGTAAATTCCTAAATTTGTGTAACTGATTATTTCTGTTTTAAAAAAGGAACTACAATCAAATTAAATTAATAATTAATAATATAAAAATATAAAGAGATTAATCATTTATTAAATTAAATTGAATTGATTTTTAAATAAACCTAAATTTAATTGATATGTTATAACCCGTAAATAAACTGTTATAAGTAAGAATTTTTTAAGAGTATGTTTAAAACCCGTAATATTGTTTCTTAAATGTGTATATGGTGTGATTTTTTCCTTTTAAAATAATGACATACAAAATCATATTTAAAGAAGTTCATCCGAATACATTTTAGATAAAATCATATTTAAAAAAGTTCAAACAAGTAAGGATAAAAAACTAAGGGAAACATTTTTACTTTTTTGAAATGTTTTCTACTATGATTCTCTCCACTCAGTATTATGACAAATCAAAATATTGACATTTTAAATAAATATTGAAAGTGTTGACAAGGAATCCTATTAGATGCTAAAATATTGTAGTTTTGAAAATTTTCTCATTAATTAAAGTGATTTTCTATTATATATCCAGAAGGCCACTGATTTGAACAACTATAAATATAGTTTAACAATATCCTAAATCCTCTTTGTTGTTTTTCTATTAGTTCGAGTTATTCAGATTCACGAAAAAGCTTCCTTGCCAAACATTCAGAAGTAGTAATAAATTAGGTAAACCGTTGGTGTCAACCTCAATTTTTTATTATTTAGTTATCCGTTGTTCCCCTTAAGTTACTCCCTATCATTGTATCCTTTTGTATATTAAAAAAAAAACATAATTTCTGCAACCATAATTACTAAAAAGTAAAGAAAAGAAAAGAGATAGCTGTTGTGAAGGAAAAAGGAAAACAATGGCCTCTCTTAGATGTAATTACTCAGTTATATTTCTCTTTTCAGTTGTGTTATTTGCATCTTTAATCCCAAAATTCCATGCCAACATTGGTGACTTTGACCCTTATTTGGAAAAGAGAGCTGAAGAAGCCCTCCAGTCTTCTCTTGCTGCTTACAATGAAAATCCTGAGCAACTTACACAAACATTCAACAAGGAAGTTGGAGAGTAAATGCTTTTATGACCATTTTTTTTTATCTTTAATATTTTCATTTTTAAAAATATAATAATAATAATAATAATAGTTAACATTGGTTTTTGTGTAATATTGCAGAACTCTCTTTAATGGCACGAGGCGGTATCTGAGGGAGATGATATGAGAAAAATGCTTTCATCATGTAAGAGAAAATGGAATTCTTCTAGAAATTATCTAATTTGGTTTTTCTGTTTACTGTAAAAATGCCCTCATTGAGAAAATAATATAATCTCACCTTTGTAAAAGATGCAAGTTCAAATGATTTAAGAATCACTACTGAACATAAGGAATAAAGTCGAGCATAAGGATTCTGCAAACAACATACTGAAACAAGAGAGAAAAGTCCATGTCTCTCGTGTATATTAGATGCAACCAAACACAATACCTTCCAAATCAACTACCCATAAGAAAAGAATCATTAATCCCACGGTAGAATCAAAGAAGAGTAGACTACAACTAAGTCGTGTTCATCTTTAGCTAAGCATGTCAATTAAACACGATGGACAAACTTATTCGTGAGCCACACCGAGTGGTTTTGGAAAAGGAATGAAAAGCAGACTACAAAACTGCATAGCTGAATGAAGCATAATCTAGTTTCAAAATACTTTTGGATGAACCTGATATCAGAGAAGATAATTTGTTCATGGTCATTCCATAACAACTTTTGCTCCAACAGCTTTCATTTTCTCAATTATTTGTTCTGCTTCTTCCTTTGACACTCCCTTCTTGAAAACAGCTGGAGTTTTCTCGACTAAGTCCTTTGCTTCCTTGAGTCCCAAATCAGTAAAACTTCGGAATTCTTTGATTATCTTTATCTTTTGAGCAGGCTCATATGACTCCAGTTTAAGTTCAAAAACAGTTTTCTCTGGTTTCTTTTCCTCCTTAGCTGCTTCTGGTCCCTTCATAGCTGCTGCTGCCAATCCAGCAGCCCCGGCCTTCATAACCCCAACCATTGGTTGCTCGGTCATACCCAACTTCTTCATAAGAATGGAAGACAGTTCTGAAACTTCAACCAAGGTAAGTCCCGAAACTTCATCCACAAGCCTCCATACCCTATCCGATGGAGGACTGCGATGCTCCGTAGGATCAAAATTTGCAGGATCATAATCAGCTGGAAGCTTTCTCTGGTCAATCTCTACTTCTTCCTCCTCTTCTTCCTCTTTCCTAGCAGGCTGACCAAAGTGTCGAGTAAAGACAGTTGAGGTAACAAAATGGGAGTTAGCCACATTAGATTGAACAGATTGTCTCAAGAGTGCACAAGGCAAATGATGCCTCAGTCGTGAAATAAAACTCATTTCCAAAATTCTACTGCACAGGGAACTGGACTAGAAAGTAACCATCTACTGATCCTTCTGAAAGCTCAATCAACAACCTGAAAAAACCAACAATAAGGTCATATGGAAACTCTAGTTACATTTCCAAACAATGTAGTGACAGCACTTGGAATAAAAAAGACAAATAAAAAGTTTCAGGTGTGAATGAGAAGCAAGTTTACAAGTGTATATATTAAGCACAACTATAACTATTTTATAGATAAAAGAAGATATATCAAGAAGAAGAAGATGAAAGCTCTAATTCCACTTCCTAATTATACAAGAACAGGTATGATAAAAAAGAACAAATAAAAAGTTTCAGGTATGAATGAGAAGCAAGTGTACAAGTGTATAACTGTAAACATTACACACAACTGAAGCTTTTACCAGAAAAAGATGGAAGCTCTAATTCCACTTCCAGATTATATAGAGCACTTAGGATAAAAAAGAACACAAACAAAAAGTTTCAGCCATCAATTAGAGGCAAGTTAACAGGTGCATAACTGTATATGTTATGCAATATGCACAACTAAAGCTTCTTGCACTAATAAGTGTTTAGTGTTAACAAGTGCATAACTGTAACAAGTTGACAAGAGCATCACAGTATATGTTACATTGGAAGTTATCCTCTGCACAGTGTACATGCCAATTTTCCGACAGAATCACACCCAAACATTAAGTCAATCATATAGAATAAGTTTCTGAAAAACTCCCTTAAACTAATACAGCATTTGCTTAAGTCCAGACTCCCTACATATATTACCAATTGTCTAATGGACAGCAAAAATATAAAATTTGGAGCTTCATTAAACCTGAGGAGATTAACAATACACTTATTTTTTATTGTTGAGAACAAAACAAAGAGTATTTTCTTTTGTGCAATTGCAATACCTTTGTCTTTTTTATAGCCATGCTCTCTACAACAACCTATCTAAGTCATAAAAAAGTGCAACTTGCAAACAACACCAGACACACAATTTAAAGCCATGGGTGCTCAAACACCCGCTCAGCTCTATGGAGGTTCATCCCTAGCTACAAGAGAGAAGAACCAAATGTCCTAGTAAAAGGCCGTCACTTTACCTTGTGAAAAAAAATAAAATAAGCATGTATTCTTAGGTGTGAAGATGTCAGGTGTGTTGTAGACGATGAACAAAGAAAAGGCCACAAGGGTAAAATAAAAAGAATCCGTGTGAATTAAGAAAAGGAACATGATTCATTTTGACAGGTATCTTTACTAATGACCTGTATCATGGGTGCTCACCACATATATCTTAACTTATCACTAATGATCATGAGAAACACCAATCTTAATGACGACACAATGACAGAAGTATATAAAAGCAAGCTTAACCAATTATTTCCGACTGATGCCAATATGATCAAACTGAGGCGGTCAATAGATGCTTAACTGTTTTCTGAGGTGCATGACCTTTGAGATGCCTAAGGAGTGGCCACAATGGTTATCCTTAGATGAATTGTGGTATAATACTTCTTACCACTCCTCTATGCATATGCCCTTCTATGAAGCAGTTTATGGCCAACAGCCACCCTCATTGCTTCCTTACATGTTGATTCCTAACTGGATTTGGTTGATAGGAGGTAGCAGACAAGAGAAGCCACATTGAGGACCATTAAGTTCCACCTTGAGAGATCCTAGAGTAAAATGAAGTTGTTGGCTGATAAAGGGGAGGACTGACAGATCCTGTAGTGTTGGTGATTAGGTCTACGTCAAATTTCAATCTTACGGGCTATTATCCTTGAGGTCTCATGCTTATCACAAGCTTTTAGCAATGTCCTTTGGACCTTTTAAGATCTTAGCCAAGGTCGGAGCTATTGCTTACACTTAAGAGTTGCCTATTGCCTCCAAGATCCACCCCAATTTTCACATTTCCCAGTTGAAAAGAAAGTTAGGATCTCATATTGCTTTTGTGACCCTGCATGTTGTTCAAACTGAAGTTGGTCCTGTCCTTTCAGAGCCTGAAGTAGTGTTGGATAGAAGATTGATCCAGAAGCATGAAAAGGCTACTACTCAGCTTCTGATCAATGGTTTAGTACTGCTGATAAGGATAGTACTTGGGAGGACTATCCCTCTTTCAGGCAACAGTTCCCTCACTTCAATCCTTGAGTACAAGGCGGGTAGTTGATATGATCCTAATGTGTCTTTCTCAATTTGGATTTTGTAGAAGAAGTTAGCTAGTTGTTGTTATAAACCTCACATGAGCTGCACGTGAGAGGTCCGGCCGTTAGGTTGTTAAAACACTTAGAGTTAGCTATAACTGTTTTCTGGAAGTTGTTTTCTTATTCTTTTCTATTACGCAGATTTCATATATGTGTTAGTTCCTGTTGATTGTAATCATTCAGAAAGTCAATCAATACAACCTTCTCCCTCTTTTCTCAATCAGTGTTTTCAATATCAATAGGCAAAGTTGTTCAAGAGCGGATCTCAATTCATTTTCCCTTTAGGCTAGCTCAATCTTTCCAATTCTACTTGTAATCACGTCACATCTGCTAAAGAAGAAGAAAGACAACATTAGAACCGGACATGGAGGGTTTTCTCTTTTGCCCTAAAAGACAATCTTTCATCATCTATAATGGAGGTAATTAATGTGAATGGTTTTCTAGTATGTATCCAGAAGGCCACTAATTTGAACTACTATAAATATAGTCTAACAATATCCTAAATCCACTTTGATGTTTCCCTGTTAGTTTGAGTAATTCAAATTCAAGTGGCGTACAAAGGGAAGCTTCCCTACCAAACATTCAAAAGTAATAAATTAGGATGACAACAGCAGACCCACAATTTAAAGGCCATGGGTGTTCAAACACCCACTGAGCTCTTTGGCCCTAGCTGCAAGAGAGAAGAATCAAATGTCCTAGTAAAAGGCAGTCACTTTACCTCGTAAAATAAAAAGAGAATGTACTCCTAGGTGAGAAGATGTTGTAGACAATGAACAAAAGAAAGGCCAAAAGAGTAAAACAAAAAGAATCCATGCAAATTAACATAAAGGAACATGAATCATTTCAACAGGTATCTTTACTAATAACATGTATCATGGGTGTTCACCACATATATCTATATAACTTATTACTAATGATGATGAGAAACACCAATCTTAATGAACAGAAGTATATTAAAGCAAGCTTAACCAAAAGTTATCTCCAACTGATATCCATTTGATCAAATATGTCTAAGTTAAACACAAACATTTCCCAACAAGCCTAATTAAGTCCAAACTTGAGACGAAAAAAGCTATGTAATTTCAAACATGTCTAAAGTTGGAACTTTGCCCATAACCTAATATCAGAAGTTTAAGGGTCCTGAAATCAGTTATATGTGCACTTCCCTATTAATTTTGAATAGGTCCAGCCCAAATAAAGAAGCATAGATTACCGCTAGGGCTCATTATCCGTAGTTCCTAAGCTACAGATTGTACGGCAAGGACTGACAATGCAGTGTCCACCACTTCAATAACCGGTGGTCGAAATGAAACACTGAATAACCTCCGCAAAATGAAACACAGAATCCGCAAAATGACAAATCAAAGTTTGAAGAAACCTCCATGAATACCCAAAATTGAGAAGAAAAGATGAATATTGGATTTGATAAACCCAAACTATTTTGGAGTGACTGACCTTGAGTTTTGAGTTGACGAATCGATGGCAGCGGCAATTGCAGACTGTTCGAATAACCCTTGCGTATGAATCCCAAAACCAGTTTAGCCCTTTCTCCTAAAACCCAGGGGTAACAATGTCATTTACTTGTCCATTTAATTAATCACTTCTTTCTTTATACATTGAAAATGACTTCTAAATTAGTAAATCTTTTAATTTTCATTTGTCAAAATTATTGATAATTTGTGTTTTTATTAGTGATTAAAAAGAAAATTGTTTTTATTTTTAATTGTATTATTCTCTATTTATAAACTTTTTATCCATTAAATAAATACTAAAATAACTTTTTAAAATAGCTATTTAAAAAAAGAGAACTATATGATTCAATAAGAGGAATCTATTATTCTTGAACAAGAAAATAAAAGTTATACATTAATGAATTTATTTTTTAGCCTTTTAACAAGCTTCTAAATAATGGTATGATAAATTCGATCAAAGCATAATAAACCATAATTATTCTTCTACTAAAATAGATAAATATGTTTATATTAAAGTTGTGAATGAAATTTGTCATGCCCCGAGCTACCCCCGAGACATGGACACGGGACCTAGGACCACAAGTGATCCCAAGCTAACCCTGCTGGCATGATCATGAGCATACTAAAGATAATAAACTGATGCGGAAGCTAAATCATAAATAAACTGAAGAGATGGGGAATACCCATATACTATAACTGAGATATA
>JAJONQ010022663.1:0-24482 GCA_036250385.1 Solanum microdontum
CTGTTCGGTTTCCTAGTGGTTCGTTTGGGTTTTATGTTTGTTTCCCTATTTTGGAGCTTTTTAAACTTACTTTAGTCAAAATGTCAGGTAAACAACCTCAAAATGGAATTCTAATGGTTCCATCAGCTTCGGAATGGTCATTTTAGTCTAGTGGCATAGTCGGTTCAAATCCCAAGGATTTCAGCGCAAATTTGTGACATTAGGAATTTTAGCTTTTAAGTTTTGGCCTATATTGGATCTTGGTCAACATTCTTAGTAAACGTGCTTGGATTGAAATTCCATCAGCACAATTAGCTCTGGAATGTCGAGTTTGGTCTAATAGGACCTTTAGTTTGGGTCTTAAGGCTTCCTGTGTGAGTTTGATGACTTAGACAAGATGTTGGAAAGCTTAAAGGCCTAGAGTTGACTTTGGACAACATTTGGAGAATTAATTGTCATACGAGAATTTCGCCAGCGCCATTAGCTCTGAAAATGTTGAATTTGGTCTAGTAGGACTTTCCGTTTGGGTCTTGAGATCTTCTTTTTTATTTTTGTGTGTTTAGGCGAAAAGTTGAGTTTTAGGCCTAATGGATCCTAAGGGGGTATTTCTATCATATCAATCTTTTTTACGGAAATCCGACAATTCCATTGAGTCCGGAATTTCGAATATAGTGGGGTAGCATATCTAGCTTATTTTTATTAGATCCCAAATTAATCTCGAGGGTCCGTTCGCAGACTTTAAAAAAATGTGAAAAAAATCTAATATCTAGTGTAAAATTTTAGCAATCAGAAGTCCTTTTAGCGACCAAATCTGCCATTATTTAAAGCCAAAATCAACATTCAACCCTCATTTTTTAAACACGACTTATCTCTCATTTTAACTCCATTTTGGGTGATTCAAAGGCTGGATTACTTTGAATTGGCGCGGCTACGCATTGGACTGCTCGAGGACTGTCAGGGACCTCTGTTTGAGTTAATTTTTTAGTTTTAGTTGTTGTCCTCTCTTCTTTTTTAGCTTTAATGGTGATTTAAATGCATGGACTCATTCCGAGTTGTTTCTAGCCTCGAATTGTATTCAATTTTTGACATAAGTTTGGGGAGGTAAACTGAACCTTTTCACAGAGTTGATTTCAGGATTCCTTGTGTGGGTTTCACAATCCCGTTTTGGACCCGATTTTAGGGTTGTCTCTGAAAAATGTGATTTTGGTGTCAAAACGACCATATTGACATTTTTATTCTATTTTTTATAGTGTGGCAACGTTTCAAGGATGTACAAAAGGGTAAAGCTTTGGCAACATGATTTAGAGCGCATGGGTTTAGCCTATAGGTAGAATACGGCTTCCATATCCTTAGACTGAGCATGATTAGGTAATTGTATGTTGATTTGTATAAATTTGAGGTTGAATTAGTGGTTAATCATGTTAAATTCCTAGAATCCATGTCTTAGGCTACTTTTCGGTTATTCCAGACGGTTGAAGCATGCCTATTGTATTTGTTGATCATCCTCACCTTGTGGTGTACCTTATTTGTGATTTGTGAATATCGTTGGAGCATGTTTGGCTTTAGTTTAGGTTTAGGCTAGTGATTTCAATAGACTTGGGTCTTATTGGAGCCATTGGGCCTTGTAATCTCCCTGACGTCGCTTTGGATAGCTTAGCTATCAGTAGACTGATGTAGCAGACCTGAGTCTGATAGTTTGGGCCTTAGATAGGCAGTAACACTGCTCTTGGAACCATATATCCATATATCCCCAATTTCCATCGATTCCTATGTCTATGATTCTTGGAGTGGAAGTTACTTGTCGATTCTGGTTCGATATGGTTCGGGCTGGAGTGGTTTATTGATGACACTCGGATTGGGGGTACTCCCCGTGAAGCTCGGTTGGCCGCTGATCCTATTTCTAGTCGATTTACCTCTATTCGTGGTTCAAGACCTCGCCTTGGTATTATAGCCTTCGTTCAAGTCCTGCCTTTCTTCAGCCATGGTTCAAGTCCACCGCCATTTGCAATCGTGGTTCAAGTCCACCGCCCTTTACAACTTGGTTCAAGTCCATAGCTACTCTCACCTCGGTTCAAGTCCTTGGTCATATTTATATGTGGTTCAAGTCCACGATTATCCATACCCTTAGTTCAAGTCCTCGGTTACTCCAAACTCGGTTCAATTCTTTGATCCTCCATCTTCAATTCGATACAAGTCTTTAGCCCCTATCACTTCTGGATGAGCTTCAGGCATATGGAGTGGTTCGGTTCAAGTCTGCCGAAAGTTATGGAAATCTTGGCTTCATTGGAACCTCTTATTCCATTTTAAACTCTCCATTGTACCTGTTGGGCTTATGGGAGTCTGCTCGGGTTTTACTTTTAGCTTGCGCATGAGAGTAGCTGTCGGGTTTATGGGATCCCGGTCGGATTTAGTTAGTCATTTGCCTTTTCTTTGTGTGTTAGCACACTCATGTGCATACCTATTAGATTTCTCGTTCTTGTAGTTTTTTATATTCTCGCATTTCATATTGATTTTTATTTTCTTGGTCAGTCGGCCTATGAGGCCTATTGGGTACCTATTATTTTGGTACTCATATTACACTCTGCATCTATTTTCGTAATGCAAGTCCTAGCACCAGCTACCGGCGTTGACATCGGATCTACGACAATCTGATTCGGAGACGGGGATGAGCACTTGGTGTTTAGAGTTATAACAGTCTCCATCTATATTTAGTGACGTGTCTTTTGCTTTTTGAGACAGTCTTGTTTCTATGGTCCTTTGGGACTTGTACTCATTTTGTTAGTAGCTCTGTACATGTGACTTCTAGGTTCTAGAAGGGATATCTTATTTGTATATATATTTTGGCTTGCTTCCGCATCTTCATATATGATTCTTGTTATTTATGTTGTTGTTTTAGTTTGAGTTTAGTTTTTCACTCTCAATCCCAGTACTCGTAGTTTCGGGATACAAGTTAGCTTGCCTAATGGTGGGTTATAGTAGGCGCCATCATGATTCGAGGAATCGGGTTGTGACAAGTTTTGTGGTTAGTCTTCATGGTGTGCCTGTTTCTATCATTTCAAATTGGGGTTCACAGCTCACTTCTAGTTTTTGGAAGGCTTTTCAGGAGGAGTTGGGCACTCGTGTCGACCTTAGCAAAACATTTAACCCGCAGACTGATGGTCAGTCAGAACGCACTATTGGGTTCTTGAGATATGTCGCGGGCCTGAATTTGGAGGTCAGTGGGACCAGTTCTTGCTTTTGGCAGAGTTTGCGTACAACAACAGTGACCACTCTAGTATTCAAATGGCCCTGTTTGAGGCCTTAAATGGTAGGCGTTGTCGCGCTCTGTTTGCTTGGTTTGAGTCTATAGAGCCTAGGTTGTGTGGTACAGACTTGCTTCAGGAGGCCTTAGATTATGTGAGGGTGTTTCAGGATAGGCTCAGTACGACTTAGAGTAAACACCAGAGTTATGCGGATCATAGGCGTCGGCTGCTGAGTTTTGTCGTTGCTGATAGAGTGTTCCTCTGAGTATCTCGCATGAGGGGCGTGATGAGATTTAGGAGGCAGGAAAGCTTAGCCCCAGATATATCGGACATTTTGAAATTTTGAGGATAGTTGGTGATATTGCCTATGAGTTAGGCTTGCCTCAAGCATTCTATGCTATTCATCCAATTTTTCATGTTTCGATGCTGCGCCGGTATGTCCCAAATGAGTCTCACATGCTCCAGTATGATGCGGTTGAGTTGGATGACGTCCATCATATTTAGGAGCCAGTTTCCATCTTAGCCAAAGATGTGAGGAAGTTGTGATCCAGAGTCATTCTTATTCTTAAGATCCATTGGAGGCACCGTCTTGTCGAAGAGGCTACTTGGGAGATCGAGTAGGAGATTTAAGAGCAGTTTCCTGACTTATTTGAGCCTTCAAGTACTTCTTGACTCTTACTTTCATTGACAAAAGTCATTTTTAGTAATGGATGTTGTAATTACCCTCCAGGTCATTTTCGCCTTAATAACTTCTTTTCGTCATTTAGAGTGTTCCTATAGCGACCCCAAGTAATTTATGACTTGTTAGCACTGTCTTTAGTCAAAACGTCAGGTAAACAACCTCAAAATAGAATTTTAACAATTCCATCAGCTCTGGAATAGTCAGTTTAGGCTAGTGACATGGTCGGCTCAAATCCCAAGGCTTTCGGCGCGGGTTTTGCCATTAGGCATTTTAGGAACAGTCATAACAACCCTGTGGAGATGTGCTCACAACTAGAGGCCGGCCACCCCAACCTAAAGAATCCGATTGAACACCACCTCAGCCCTGACTAGGACTGGCACTATAGCCACTTTAACAGTGTTGGTCATCCTCTGTAGCATATGGTAATGCCTGGAATGACGATTGGACAGACCCTGCTTAAACATCTAGCAAAGCCTATTATGTGAATCTCTCAGCCTAAAAAGGGTCACATTGTGAATATCATCCTGTTTGGTCCTCTTGTCGGTGCTCCCTTGGGACTCGCGACGGAGCTTCTCAATAGTACAGGCATGGTCAACTACATCTAGAAATGAACGACCCGTTGAAACTATAGACTGAGTCTACATCCAAAGTTGGAGTCTCAAGCCTCGAACAAAGCATCGAACTATCTCCTACTCAGTAGGTAGAATTATCTTAGCATGATGGGAGAGCTCGTGGAATCTAGCCTCATAGTCAGACATAGTAATAGAGCCCTCCAACCTCGAGAACTCATCATGAAGTTGATCCTTGACGCTCTGCGCAATGAACCTAGCCAAAAAGTCCTGTAAGAACTCTGTCCATGATATCAATGGAGATCTAGCTAGCCTGGTCTCTAAGTAAGAGCGCCACCACTGTCTGACATGCCCATCAAGCTGATAAACGGTGAAGTCGGCTCCTCTCGACTCCACCAAATCCAATGCATGTAGCAGCTCTAGCCAAGTAGTAAGAAACTCATGGGCATCCTCCCCAACAGCCCAGAAAACCTTGGCGGTGACAATCTATGAAACACCCCGAGCATCTTTTGTTATCATAGTGGTGTGATACCATCTAAGTTATCCGGATGAGCGGTGGCTGGTGGCGGTGTCAGCTGAACCTCTAGAGCCGCTTGTGCAAGGTGACCCTGTGGGTTATGGGCCCACCACGCTTCTGGTGCGCCACTATTATTCTTGTTATTTATATTATTGTTTAGTTTGAGTTTAGTTTTCTACTCTCAATCCCATTACTTGTAGTTTTAGGATACAGGTTGGCTTGCCTACGGTGGGTTATAGTAGGTGCCATCATTACTCGAGAAATCGGGACGTGACAAATATTTATCAAATAATAATAAATTGTATGAAAAAATAATATTTTTAAAAAATATTTATGACCAAACAGATATGCTAGGAGAGTTCATCTGCCTAATACAACACTGATTTCATTCGCGAGACCTAAAGCATGTTTTGCGTTGCTGCTAAAAACTATTTCTTCTTAGAAGCGCTTTTTTAAATAGCTTTTCAGAAAAGTGCTTTTCAAAAAAAGCAATTTGTGTTTGACTAATTTTCTGTAAAAAGTGCTTCTGAGAGTCAAATTACGAAAAAAGACAAGTATCAATGTGCTTTTAATATTAAGATTGTTTTATAGAGAGAAACTATTTTAAACATCTCCTACAGACACTTTAATTACATTTGTAATATAATTATTCAAAATATACATATTAAAATTTTCAATCAATATTGTACATAGATAAATATTGTTGAAAAATATTGAAAAGATGAATCTTTTTGTTATTTGTTACATATTTTTTTGATTCAATCTAAGCTAATATCTTTCTTTTTTTGTTATAATACTCTAAAGTTCCAAAATAGTCAAATAAAAATAAAAATATGTAAATTAAGAAAAGAAAATTTTGTTATTTGTTACTTTTTTTGGGAGGGTCTAAATCTTAAATTGTTACTTTTTCTCTCTTTTTTTAATCCTAAAAAAATATCGTAGTTACTTTTATTTCTTATTCTGTAAAATAATCCATAAAGTAATATATATAGTATAATATATAAATAACGATGTAAAACATAAAAAGAAATATAAAAAACAATTATTATAAAAAAAATTAAAATTCAAGCAAACTTATGAGATATGTTAATAATATGAGATATATTGATAAATATGTATATATGTAAGAGATATTTTAGTCTTAAAAAATATAATTTTCTATTTCTGGTTTGTTCACATATCATTTGGAGAGTTCAGAACCTATTTGAGCCACAAAGAGATTAAATTGACCCAAGTAAGCCATTATTCTAGTAAGTAACTAAATAGGCTTAGGATAGATTTTTTTTCTATTTTATCCAATATTCCAAACGACTTTTATTAGTCTCTTAGCGTCTATATTTTAATAGAAAATGGAACGTTTTTTCCACTTTATAAAGTGTAAGTTTTTCTTGCACTTTGTAAAGTGTTAGTTTCTCTAACACTTTGTAAGTAGAATTACCTTAACCAAAATTTTCACTTTCCTTTCATCATCCCCATTCACTTTCAACTTCCGAAATTTTTTTCACTTCGAAAATTTAGGTTTCATGGTCCCAACCTGGAAAATCAAGCGACCCCATATTTAAAAATCAAATTCTTGAAAGATTGGAGTAGCACAACCCGACAACACAACAATCCGACCCTACAAATTTTATAAATTACGTATTTATTTTTTTCATTTTATGTTCATTTCATTGAAATGATGTTGTTGTAATTTATTTAAAATTTTGTTTATATAAAGTTAGAATCAAAAGCATGATATTTTTTCTTTTATAATTAGTGCTTAGATGAAGAGACCAAAACCCTTAAAAGATTTTCCAAATTGTAAATTGAATCCTCCAATTGACCTTAAACGAGAGTTGAAAACCCTAGCAAGTGAGATCGATGAAATATCAATGTATTCTGTTGGAAAAGTGTGAAAACATTGAAAGAAGGATATTAGCCGGAAAATGGAATAAGCAATAAAGATATGGAAATTGTTCATGTATTCATCTCGTTATTTTGAAGACCAAAGAGTCCCATATTTTCTAATTCTATCATATTTCCCTTAATTATTCCATTGTCCCTTCTCTATCAACAACCAAAAAAAAAGAAGGAAAAGCATAACAAAGTCATTTCCAAGCAAAACCTCTTTGTTACCTTGTTTTGGTAATCGATCTAAATATACATTAATCATACACAAACACTAATACTCACTCACAAATGGGATTATACATTATTTTATACCACTCATTTAATGTACCACTATTACAAACAAAGATTTTTTTCAACGGAATAAAATATGATTTTCCCATTTATTTCCTATACCGAACTAGTTTACTAGGAAATTGCATAAAAAATGAATTATCACTTAAATGATGGAAAAATTATATTTTTTCATGCGAAACAATAACAATTTTTTTTCTTTTCACGCCGAATATATCAAAATATGAGTAGAAATAGTTAATGACATATTTGTGATGACTTGTTAGAAAATTATGGTATTTACAAATTACTTAAAAAAATAATCAGGCTTGTAAGTTTCAGATTTGTGGAACCACATTGGGTTTGTGTTGTAATGTTTAAATTTGGAATGTTTTGATGCATGCTAAAAAATTTAACGTCATAATTTTTCTTGTAATTTTTCTATTTATGAAACCACACAGGGTATATGAAACGGATTGATAGAATTTTTCGTACAACATATAATGGAGCGTGTTGTGAATCCTGGACAAATTGATCGTACTCTTCTTCTCTCTCAGCACGAGCATAAATAAGAATTGTTATGGAAATGTTAGATATAATTTGGTAGCCCTGTGAAGATGGTGCGCATGAACGATGCCTGAAATTTATTTTGTTTGCACCGACATAATAGATGTGTTGAGGAGAACCTACGTAGGTCCAGTTTGTATGATGTAGTTTGTATGGGTTTGATGCAGTATGATTGTGCCCTTTTCATGGCTATGGTTGAGCGTTAGAGGCCGGAGACTCATTGCTTCAACTTACCTTTTGGTGAGGTCACGATTGCAGGATGTGCAGGTCTTGTTAGGTTTGCACATCAATGGTGATGTTGTGTACATGTAGGATGCTGCACAGAGGATTCATCCATGGCGTACTTTATTAGAGACACTCATAGGATGTGTCGTAGCACATACTTATATGGATGGTGCGAGTTGGGTGCGGATACATAGCATTACCGGTTACTTGAGAGATCAGTTATAGGTAGATCCGATAGGTGATGCTACTCTACTGGAGCGGGTTGAGAAGATTTCCAAACTTTACATGCTTGTTATATTGGGGGACATCTTATTCGCGAATACGTTGGGGAACCTTATTATCTTGCAATACTGATAACGCTCAACTACACTTTTATCCAATTCTAAGTGTAGGAGGTCGCTAACAAGTATAAACCCAATTAAGAATTGGGGTCGATGACATAGGGAGTGATACGGTACGAATTCAATTAAGAAGTAAAAGCTTGTCCTAATCATTCGTAGAATTAAAAGTCTCATAACATGAAAACAAATGACAATGTTTCAACGATTAATATCAAATAAGAGGGGGGGGGGAATTAGTAACCAATTTATGACAAAGAATACTTAACATGGGAAGCAGACAATTCGAGATTGGACCTTAGGATTTAGGAATGTGCTAAGTTGAATGCTAATTTCATGTAATAGGTAGTTACTAATTGCTTAAATTGTTGAATCTCAATGGGTAAGCTAGGTTTTGGGTACAACAGTCATCTCTCAATCAACTATTGTGTTTCAAGTGAGTTCTCTCAAAATCTCAACAAGCTTAACACTACCAAACAACTCAATTCCTTAATTGACTCACTCTTCCAAGCTGTGTTTGTAAAGACGCAATCAAATCCACTTTCTCAAGATAGAATTATAAGGACGCAATCAATACAACTATCAATCAATCATTCTACTTTACTACCTCTTTCTCAAGCAAGCATAGATAGCTCAACTAGAATTGAATTTGCAACTACAATTCGTCAATCAAAACATAAACAAATAGTTGAACCCACTTTGAAACAACATTATAATCAACAATTGATAACACCCATCAGCTAATTAACGCATTCGACTACAAGATCACACCCCTAAGGTAAAAGGGTTTTAACTAAGCATAGTGAAAAGCAGGAAATCGTTACCAACAAAGTTTTCCATTTGAATTGCTAACGATCTGCAATATCCAAATGTTGAAATCGAAGCTAAAATCTTAAAATCTCTAAATCTTAATCCCAAACTCTACTAATAATGTTAAACAAAGTGAAAAGTGTGAAAACTCTAAAAAAAACCAGAAGTAAACAATTTGGGAACTCCTTTTTTTCTTTCAAAATTTATATTTATATGTTCCCAAAATTACAGCACGGAGTAAAATCGGTGAAGTAACTCGGGATCGCCGACCCATTCTACGATCTACCAAGTTGCTCTTCTTCTCGCCTTTTGGCTTGGCTCCTTTATCAATTTGTTCTGGAAATTTTAGCGAGCTTGATCTCTATCGCTGACCCATTTAGCACGTCGCTGAGTCACCATTTTGCTCACCAAGTTGGCTTGGTCCATGGGCTTCTTCTCTGGAACTTAACGCGAGCTAGAGGCCCACTTGGCGAGTCCCGAGTGACTTTTGCAAGCTCCAACTTCTCTTTTCTTCAACTTTTTCACTCCTTTTTGCGTCATAATGTTTGTTCCACAGTCTCAAGCCTTCATTTCTATATATTAACATAAAAATATCAGTTATGAGTATAAAATAGGAATTGAGGACACTATATCATTGAATAATAAACCCTAAATGAGTCGAAATTTCCGACTCATCAACACCCCCAACTTAAACTTTTGTTTGTCCTCCAGTAAAATACAAAATCAATCAGGCCAACAGGAATGTCTACAAATAGTGCTACTTAAGACTCAACATGAATGCACACATGGTTCAATCCACACCTACAATGTTGAATTGTGCACTGAAAGTTTCAAACTATAACTAGCCATCATCAAATAGAGTTCAAGCTCACAATGATCACCTCAAATACAAACTCATGCTCAACATGAGGATTCAAAAGCCCTCACATCAAGAATGATTCCATGCTCTCACAAAGCCAATCAAATATTACAATTTAAGGAACCAAAATCAACTCTCACGCTCTCAATGAGAAACACATGTATGATTTTACCCATAGGCTTGCTCGTATTTTCCCACCAACACATCATTCGGCTGGCTCATGCAAGATAAAAAAGGTCTTTCAAGGCTTGTAATTGAGCTGAGGGTAAAGGTATGATTACTTTGGCTTAGTGACTTCTATCTTCGTGAGGCATGGCTCAACATTTACTTCTTCTCTTTTTCTTTCATTATTTTCATCTTCACAAAAAAATTGGTCTAGCTCATCGGACATCCCTTTTACTTCCACAATGCACAATTAATACAAATTTTTCATTTCATTTCTTTTTTTTACTTTTCTCTCTATTTTTTAATATGGAGGTTCTATCTTTTTCCTCAACACAAGTTTCCAAGGATGGATTTCATGAACTTCTTGCTCGATTTATTTCCTTATTCTTACCACACCCCCCACTTAGGATTTTGGCCTAAGTTGGCTATTCAAACAGACCAATGCTTCACGAAGGCTTTAGGTGGGGATGACAAGGTCATTTGTGTTCATGTTTCATCCAAAGAAAGGGTTAGGCTTAAGTGGTGTCAAGCTAGGTTCACACACTCATAAGGTGGTCACACAAAAACTATAGCAATTCGGTTCACTCTCAAAAATTCATGTCTAAGATCATTTCCTTCATTTACCAAAATTAGTCAATCGGACCAACGGGGACAGTTCTAGATATCACCATGCATATATTTCAAGTAAACCTCACCACACACGGCATTCAACATAATCATCGATCATGACTCTACAAGTTAAGCTTGTGCGCAATAGTCATTGCAAGACTCACCTCAACAATTTGACTAGTAACAATGAGATGCTAAGAGTTTGAACAGGACTTATGAAACTCAAATTTCCTCATTGGACTTGCACAAAATATTGTTCATAAAGAGCATTATTCAAGTCATCGGTATTGGTCACAACCGACACTCAAATGTACAAGAGAACATCAACAACATTCAAAAATCAAGAAATCAAGTTAGAGATCAATGAGATAAAACCACATTCATTCACATTCAAGCACAAAGGAGTTTTTCAACCAAACACAACAAAACAAAACATAAAAAAACAACAAAATATCTCAAAACAAAACGAAACGAAATACAACCAAGAGGATAGGTATCAAAATACCTTCACCCCACCAAAAAAACTAAACATTGTCCGCAAATGTGAACTAAAAATGTATCGAAAGTAAATAAAAATGAAGGAGAGTGAAGATCCCTAATGAGTCCACAAATTGGACTTATTTAGGGATATAATTTAAATAGAAATTGTGTCCTCAAATGCTTATTCTATCTCAATATCTGATGAAAACCCTAAAGTTTCAGGTATTTGAAATTTGAAGGAAAGCATGGACACTACGTTGCAAAAATGAACGAAAAAGCATAAAAGAACGAAGAAATGAAGGCCTGAAGATCGCCGAGTCCACTTGGTGAGTCGCCAAAGGATCTTACTTCGCCTTTTGTTCCAGTGTGCTGAACCCTGAAGGAAAGGATCAAGTCGGCAAAAAAAGGGAACAGTCGATGAATCACCGAGAAGTTTTGTGAAGTAGTACCATGTCGCCTAATGACCCAGAGCATGACGATGCTGAAGGATGGTGCAAGACGGTGATGAACTACACCTAAAGGAGAATCGCCGAGTTGATCGGCGATTCCCACTAACGACACCGAATGATCCGATGCAACATAAATTTGTGAAAACTATAAATACTAGTTAGAGATGTAGTTTTAAAGGTCGAACAATTATTATAATTTTCATATAGAATAGTATTTTTTGATATTTTTGCTCTATGTTTGAGAGGGTTTTGAAGACTTAAAGTTCCAAAGGGTTTCATCTTCAAGATTTTGATTTGGGTCTCTTGGATTCTTCAATTTTGGCCTATATCAAGACTTAAATCTTCATAATCATTTGAATGCAAGCTCAATTTGGTATAAATTTCAATCTCTTATACATGTGTGACTAAAAACGTCAATCCTTGGGGTGTGATTTAGCGAATATGGGTTAATATAATTGCTGGGTCTTGCTTGCTGATAGTCTATTCGTAATTTAAATGTAATTTCGTTTAGTGGTTGTGGATGAATTTATGAATTTGTACTTGCAAATACAAGTTTATTTATGTGTTTTTGGCCTTGTCGAGGGAGAGGTCGTAAAACTAAGACCACTAGATTGGTGGCCAGTGTGAGTGGGTCGACATGAGATTCAGCTTGAGAGAGTGAACCCTAATCCCATGTCCACACACTCAGCTCGAGAGAGTGAGTTGGTTAAGGTATAGGATGGTCTTCATGCGGCAAGTGGGTGTCCGAGAGGAACGCATTTGAAACAGGGTAAGTTGCTCGAGAGAGAGTATCCCCCTTAAAGTTTAGCCTAGTCACAATTATTCTATGAATCTTCTATCGAAAGCATGTACCCAATAATCTAGCTTAACCCGTATTCTCGTCACATCCCAAGGATCCATTCTCATTACTTAGAAACCCTTGCTTATTTTACTGTTTTTACTTACTTGTGACAACACCCCCCTCCCCATTGTTAATTGACACTCTTGTGTCCCCCTTTTTAATTTACAATGTTTTTAATCATTAATGTATTTAGCTACGACTAGTTAGAACTAAATTTTATTTTTATATTAATTTTCAAAACCACTCTCTTGGGAATGATCCCAACCCTTGGTTGGGTTACTAAACTATTGTATGATCGTAGACACTTGCATCAGAAGTTGTGTCTTGATTACGCAAACATCAAAATGGCACTACTGCCGGGGAGTGGTGTAATTTGAGAATTTTTAGATTAGTAGAATTTTTGTTCTTCTTAGTTGTAGTTTACTCACCTATTTTTTGGTTTTGTTTTATTTGCTTGTGTGAAAATTTCAGAAAGCATGAGTGTTAACGGTAGCCATGTGGGCCACCAAGATGACATCGATAATTTCAGCGATGTCCAAGAGCCCAACATTAATTACCCCCATCTCATGGGAGGTATTGGAGCCATCTGTTTAACCCCAGCCGAGGGAAATGCAGTGTTCCACATAACGAGCACCATGTTGCAACTCTTGCAACTAAAGGGACTTTTCAGTGGATTGGCTCATGAGGATCCTCACGAGCATCTTCGAAAGTTTGTAGATGTATGCGGACCATTCTCAATCAAAAACAACTCTCAGGAGTCAGTCTGATTAAGGTTATTCCCTTTCTTGTTGATGGGAGAGGCGTGCAAATGGCTAGCCGAGTTGCCGTGAGAATCCATCACTTCTTGGGAGGAATTGGTAACTGCATTTCAAGTGTGATTTTTCCCTCCCTCGAAGATGATGTCACTTAGGGATAGCATCCAGAGCTTTAAGCGTATAGAAGGAGAGCCTCTGCACGAGACTTGGCTACGGTTCAAAAAGTTGGTGCTACAATGCCCAACCCATGGTTTGCCTGATAACATGCTACTTCACTACTTCTATGGGAGTTTGAACTCGATAAACAAAGGTATCGTCGACTAACTCTCGTCAAGATGATTAATGTAGCAGCCGTATGCAGTAGCAACCCAGCCTTTAGATGGCATGACAACCATCAACAGAGCATGGTACACTTGTGAGGACCAAGTCTCCCCTCTCACCTTCAAGCTATCCAAGGAGCATATTGAAAAAGACAATGAGAGACCAGAACATGACCAAAATCATGACGTAACGTGATATTTAATCCAAAAATGTCATGGGGGCTGGTGCCCATGGTTTCAACGTTGTGGGGATCGGGTGTGCTAATCTTGAGGAGATGAAGTTTGAATCCTTGTATAACGAGTAGGTAAATTTTCTTGCCAACCAAGGCGGTGGCTACCGCTCAAATTACCCAAGGTAGGGTGGTAACCAAGGTTGTGCTAGAGACGAAGGCTAGAAGGATCGAGATCGTGAATGGAGGGACCGTAATCTGAATTGGAAAGATGGGGAGAAGGATAGATATGTGTCTCCCCATGAGCGCCAGAAACCCAAGAATTTGGAAGGTGGTTAGTCTGAGGATATGCTCTCACGTATCCTCAACATAGTTGAAGGGTCAGATAAAATGCTAAAAGGCATGAAAGAAGATGTATATACCCTTATCCAGAATGTCACCTCTCATTCAGTTTCAATCAAGCAGTTAGAAACCTAGATGGGTCATATCTCGTCTCACCTAAATCTGAGACAGCAAGGGGGTTTGCCGAGTGATATTATGGCTAACCCCAAGAATGAGGTTTGAAGGTGGACTTGCGTCGTGCCACAACGTTAACTAAGGCATTGTTTGGGAGGCAACCCAAAACCCCTTTATTGTTTTACGTTGGTTTTAGAAATAATGGTGTGTTGATTGTGTAGGATGAAGTGTGAGAAGCATTTGGAAAGAAGGAGGCTGGCGAGAGAAATGTTCGATTGGCGAGTCGCCGATTAGCTCGACCACCGCGCTTTATATCGCCATTTGAATTCCTTAATTGACTGTGGGTCTCTTTAAAACTTAGCTAAGCATGTGACTACTCGGCATGACGCCAAATCGTTCGGCGCTCATGACTAATGTCGCCGAATGGGCAAGGACTAGACGGTTTTTCAAGCAAAAGTTTTAAAAGTTTGAATGTCCAATGATTTCCCTCATTTTCAAACGTTGTAAGCTTACACCTAGTCTTATTTTCAATATCGCTACATCTCTATTGTATTTTGGTTGATTGATTTGTGCGTGGAGTCGGAGTTCATTGCTTCTTAACATCCCAATAGCACAAAAGGTTAGTGTCCCGAACCCCATAACTATCTTGTCAAAAGTGTACTCATTTGTAAACGTGTGATCTTGTTGAAATCTGCTGAACCTTCCTGATTGAGCTTATTTGTTTATCTATCGATTCTTCTTCGATAACCTTGCATTTACTGCTTGAACTGTTGAAACCTTGCTCTCCAATGCATAGAGTGGGGTTAATATGTGATGAGTGGTATTCGTATGTTATGGATCCAGGTGAAATTTGTGCTTTTTGTGTTTAAATTTCCTTTTCGGGGGTTGCGGGGCAGATTTTGAGAAGTTGGGTTAGAAGTAGGCACATTGGGTCATTTGACGTGCTGTCGAACTACTCTGCGGTTCGCCTAATTACCCTATCTCCCCCTTATTATCATGTTTTATTTGTTATGGCGTCTGTAACTTTTGGTGAGAAGAATGAGGTCACCAAGAGAACTCGGCGACTCGCCGAAAGACTTCTTGTCGCCCTTTGTCTACACCCCTAACTCCTTTTACACTGTAACATTCGGCGGGCATCTTTTTGTTCGTCGAAAGTATTCGACGATTTTCTGAATAGACTGTTGAGTCTGCTTGCTTTTCTAACTTTATCTCAAGGCTTTACAGACATGGTCAGACCAAGAAGAAATATGCCACCCTGACATATAAGGGCACAAAACTCCAAAAGAGATGCTCGGACGACAGATCACCCCAAAGCAAGGAGCGAGAACAAGGAAGCCAGTTCTAGTAGGAGGAGTCCCATTGACCCTAATGTCCCTGTGTGGGCTCGAGGGTTCATTAATACGATACATGCCTTTGGAGCAGCTCACGATTTAGATAATATAGCTAAGGTTAGTATCGCTGAAGCAACTGAGGCAAACGTAGATAATGAAAACCAGAGTCAGAATGACAACACTCCGGGCACTGATGCCCAGACAGATAGAGCAACTGAGTAGAAAGGATCCCCTCTTTACCTACCTCTATGTCTATCTATATTTTAATTCTTGATATTATGTTATTTGCATTTGAGGACAATTGCTTTTTAATTGTGGAGGGTTGAGGCTCACCTTTTGTGTGCTATTTGTGACTCATGCTTTTATGTGTATATTTGGGTTGTTCTGTTTAAAATTGTGGTTAATACTGCTTTTCTGTGGATGTTTAAGCTTATGGTTCCTTTTATTTAAATTGCAAAATAATTTTCACCCGTCCAAAAAATTTTTACACCTCTCATGTGTTGAATGTGGCTGTTCTTTTGTAAAACTTATGTCTCAATCCTGATCAATACCGATGACTTGAATAGTGCTTACAATCGAACGTACATGAATGCACGGCTATGATGAGGCCAAATGAAGTTGCATAGACAATATGTGAACTCTTTGCATCTCATTGTGATTAGCCTTTTATCAAATCGATTCTCTTGTGATGACCGTTGCACACTAGCGAAATTGTGGAGTCTTGTTTGACTTAAGTGTCGATGCCTTGTGTGATAAGCTTACCTGGAACCATGCATAACAACACCTAGAATTTTCCCTGTTGGTCCAGTTGATTAAGTAAGACTTTCTCTTGATATGATCTTAGGCAACTTCGAAGAGTGTGAACCAATTTGACATATACCTCTTTAGTGACCTACCTTGTGAGCGTGTGATTCTCTCTTGAACACCCTTTGAGCCTTACCCTTCTTTGGAAGAAACTTGATGAAAACTAGACCATTCTTAATCCATTACCTATAATCATCTTGAATTGGGGTTAATCGAATAACCAACTTATGCCAAAAGCCTAAGTTGGGGGTGTGGTGAAAAAGAAAAAGGGAAAGTCAAGAAGTGCAAGGAAAGTCTCCTTTAACCCATGGTGTTTAAAAAAATAGAACCCCTCCATATAAAAAAAAGGAGAAAAGAGCAAGAAAAAGAAAAAAAAATGAAAAAGAAAGTTGTGGAATAAAGTACAAAAGAGATGGGGTTTCCAAACAATCCATGGAAAGTGAATAATAGAATGACTGATAAGCACTAAAGAAAATGATGAAGGAAAAGGAAAGGAAGTGTTGTGAGCACCACATTTCATGAGGATGAAAGTAACTGAGCCTCAATGACCATACCTTTGCACTCAGCCCCATTACAAGCCTTGTTAAGACCTTTGTGATCTTGAGAAAGTCGAAACAAATGTTGATTGGAAAATACGGGAAAACCTATGGGTGAAAGCATGCATTGTGTTCCTCTTAATGAGTGTGAGCGTTGTATCTGATTCCTGAACATTAAATTGATTATACCCTTGCTTGTGAAAAGGGAATCATCCTTTGTGTGAGGGCATTCGAAGGCTTTTGTTAAGCTTGAACTTGGATTTGAAGCAAGTATTGCGAGCTTGAGAATCTCAGGTAATGGTGTGTCACAATTTGAATCTTTGAGTACACACTTGATCTTTGCATAAGTAAATTGAGTATTGTTGTATGCATTCATGATTGAGTCTTGTGTAGCACTGTTCGAGACACCTTTTTTGAACAGCTAAACTTGAGTTGGCTTGAGGACAAGCAAAAGTTTAAGTTGGGGGTGTTGATGAGTCCACAAATTGGACTCATTTAGGGCTATATTTTAATAGAAATTGTGTCCTCAAATTCTTATTTTATCTCAATATCTCATGAAAACCCTTTAGTTTCATGTATTTGAAGTTTGAAGGAAAGCATGGACATTATGTCGTAAAAAGGAACGAAAAAGCTGAAAAGAACGAAGAAATTAAGGCCTGAAGATCGTCGAGTCCACTTGGCGAGTCGCCTAAGGGTATTACTTCTCCTTTTGTTCCAGTGTGCTGAGCCCTAAAGGAAAGGATAAAGTCGGTGGAAAAAGGGAGCAGTCGGCACATCGCCTAAAAGTTCTGCGAAGCAGTACCATGTTGACAATGACCCAGAGCACGACGATGCTGAAGGATGGTGCAAGACGGCGATGTACTACACCAAAAGGCGAATCGCTGAGTTGATCGGCGATTCCGACTAATGCGCCGTATGATCCAATGCAACACAAATTTGTGAAAACTATAAATACTAGTTAGAGTTGTAGTTTTCATATAGAACAGTACTTTTTGATATTTTTTCTCTAAGTTTGAGAGGATTTTGAAGACTTGAAGTTCCAAAGGGTTTCACCTTCATGATTTGGATTTGGGTCTCTTGGATTCTTCAATTTGGGCTTGTATCAAGACTTAAATCTTTATACCCAGTTGAATGCAAGCTCAATTTAGTATAAATTTCTATCTCTTATACATGTGTGGCTAAAAACCCCAATTCTTAGGGTGTGATTTAGCAAATATGGGTTAATATAATTGTTGGGTCTTGCTTGCTGATAGTTTATTCGTAGTTTAAATGTGATTTTGTTTAATAGTTGTGGATGAATTTAATGAATTTCTAGTTGCAAATACAAGTTTATTTATGTGTTTTCGGCTTGCGAGAGAGAGGTCGTAAAACTAAGACCACTAGATTGATGGCCAGTGTGAGAGGGTCGACATGAGCTTCAGCTTGAGAGAGTGAACCCTAGTCCCATGTCCACATACTCATCTCGAGAGAGTGAGTGGGTTAAGGCGTAGGTTGGTCTTCATGTGGCAAGTGGGTGTTCGAGAGGAACCCATTTGAAACGGGGTAAGTTGCTCGAGAGAGAGCTTATCCCCCTTAAAGCTAGTACCAATAATCTAGCTTAACCTGTATTCCCGTTACATCTCAAGGATCCCCTCTCATTACTTAGAAACCCTTGTTTATTTTGCTGCTTTTACTTACTAGTGACAAAAAAAAAACCCCATTGTTAATTGACACTCTTGTATCCCTCCTTTAATCGACAATGTTTTTTAATCGTTAATGTCTTTAGTTACGACTAGTTAGAAGTAAATTTTATTTTTCTATTAATTCTCAAAACCACTCTCTTGGGAACGATCCCAACCCTTGGTTGGGTTACTAAACTATTGTACGATCGTAAACACTTGCATCGGAAGTTGTGTCTTGATTACGCAAACATCAATCCCCCTGTCAGGCTAAACCTGAGGTGAACTCTGCATATCTAGGATAGCCTCAATCTAAGCATCATTACCTAGCTCCCCTCCAACACTGGATGGCTGTGCAATGACCTCCTTCGTAGGCTGAGACCCACTAGAACCTATCATCGAGGTGTCGCGCAAGGAAGACTCAGTAGCCATCCGGACTATCTCACCCTCATGATCCTCCAAATCCTCATATATCACGTCCTCAGGCGCTGCTAACTCCTCCTCCTCAGTCTTGGGTGTATCTAACTCATCACCATCATCAGATACAACAACATCTCCGGTCACAATAGCCGGAGGGATCTCAAAAGTAACTGGCATATCTTAACTGGAGCCCTCGGGAATCTCCACATTGCCCCATAGCATCGAGATGTTTGTGGACTTCAGCTCGTCCACGTCATGCCGCAACCCAACGTTATCAGCCTTTAAGGTTGTCAAATCATCTAACTGGCTACTACCCTGCTCACAAACCTCAACATGAATGGTAAGAGCGTCCAATGCTAGGCCATGGGTCATAATGAACTCACGATGTTCCATCCGCTCCTCCCGAATAGGAGCTAAAGCACCAGGTATAGATCTCTCTATCATACCTAGGACAGCGGCCTCGACCCTAGCACCTCACACATCGGCTAAATAGGCAAGGTTGCACATCTTATACAGCATGGCCTGAGTCAACGAGGGACGGGGTGCATGAGTAGCAACAGGAGTAGTAGATGAAGAAGAAACAGGGATACCTGTCTACTCAACTGCCAGCGTAGCCTGAGGGGCATTGGCCTCCATGGCCTCAACATCCATTACAAGGGAAGTGTCTATTGGTGCTGCCTTTTTCCGATCAGCCTCATCCTTTGTGTACTCAACTTCGATCATCCGAATGGCAGTAGATGATGTGGGAGTCACCTCAACATCAATCTTCAACACGAATGGCACACCGGCACAGCGACATAAATCACTAATCAGAACAGGGAAAGGCAAGGAGGTCTAGCTTTGTTTGGCCCTCATGGTCATCTCTTGTGCGGTAATAGACCCCAAATTTAGCCTATCCTGATCAATAATACACCCCAAAAGTGCAGCATTCAGATGCCTAACAATGGATGTACTTTGAGACGGCATCAGGGTGCTACTGAAGAAACCAAACAAATACCGAGCAGCGACATTCAGATCCTTCTTCTCAATCGGGACCCCCGCCTCTACCCATAGGGGTGTAACATCACAAAGTAGTGGGGCCAGATGATAACGCTCAATTACACTTCATCCAATTCTAAGTATAGGTGGTCACAATCAAGTTTAAACCCAACAAAGAATTAGGGTTGATCCCACAGGGAGTGATACGATAGATAATTTAATTACGAAGTGAAGGGAGTGTTCTAATCGGTTATAGGAATAGATATTTTCGAATCAATTAAAGTAAATGGTTGGGGTTTGACAATTAATGTCAATTGGGGGGATTTGAGTGACAATTAATAACTACGAAAATAGGGGAGTAATCAATTAGAGAGGGATCCATGGGGATGTGATCGTTTAAATGCCAATTTCGTTGTATGGGTTATTATTATTTACTTTATAGACAATGAATCTAGTGGGTAGGCTAGGCTTTTAGTGTAACAACTATTTCTCAATCAACTATTAAGAATCAAGCGAGTTTTCTCGAACCTCGACAAGCCATCAAATATGAACAACCTAGAACCTAAATTAATCTACTCTCTCGAGCTAGATTAGTAGGATCAAATTCAGACCTACTTTCTCAAGCCGAATCCACAATAATCCAATCACTACAATCATCAATTGATACCTTTAATTCTAAAACCTCTTTCTCAAGCAAGCATAGAATACTAAGCTAGAACTGTATTTGCAACTACAATTCATCAATTAAAACTCAACTATCAATTGAACCCACTTCAAATCAACAATTAAATTAGTAAATATTAACACCCATAAGCTAATTGACACAATTAATCACATAATCACATCCCAAGAACAGGGGTTTTCGCCAAACATTATAAAAAGCAAGAAAAAATGTTACCAACTATGCTCTCCATCAGTTTGTTAACAAATTGCAGGTCTTCACAATGCTCAAAATTAGTTCAAAATCCAAACCGAACTCTAAATTTCTACTCAAAAACTCA
The DNA here is from genome assembly GCA_036250385.1 of Solanum microdontum. Classification (NCBI taxonomy): domain Eukaryota; kingdom Viridiplantae; phylum Streptophyta; class Magnoliopsida; order Solanales; family Solanaceae; genus Solanum; species Solanum microdontum. The sequence continues at coordinate 20,922 of JAJONQ010022663.1, forward strand.
AAGAATAGTTTTAGGGATCAAAAACCCAATGAGAAACTCCCAAAAACTCAGAAAACCACACAAAACTTCGGAATTCCTTGAAACTGTTTTAAGAAATCGCATTTATATGTTCCCAGATATTTGGCTTTGGAGCCATTAGGTGGAATTAGTCGAGCATCGCTGAGCAGGTCGGTGATATGCCAAATGTCCCTTTCCATCGCCTTCTTGAATTGACTCTTAACCATTCCTAATCTATGACTTTAGGCGATCAGAATCTCCATCGCCGATCGAGTCGACGCTTCATCTAAATACCATTTTCCATCGCTGATTAACTTTTTCCTAGGGCTGGCCTGCTCTTACTTTTGGCAAGCTAAAGAGCCACTCGGCGACTCACCAAGTTGTCTTGGCGATCATCAACCTTTCTTGTCTTCAGTTTTTTTAGCTTTTTTCGCTCTTTTTTGCCCGATAATTTCCTGCCTTGCTCTTTTGCCTTCATTGCTGTAAATTAGCATTTAAACATCAGTTTAGAGCATAAAATAGGCATTGAGGACACTAAAACTCTAGATATCTAGCCCTAAATGAGTCGAAATCCCCGACTCATCAACACCCCCAACTTAAACTTTTGTTTGTCCTCAAGTAAAACACAAGATCAATCTGTTCAACAAATATGTCTACAAATAGTGCTACTCAAGACTCAACATGAAAGCACACAAGAGGTTAAAACTACCCATGCAATGTTCAATTGTTCACTACAAGTTTCAAACTGTGACTAGCCATTATCAAATAGAACTCAGGCTCATAATGCTTGCTTCAAATGCAAATTCAAGCTTAACAAAAGTACTTGAATTCCCTCACACCAAGAATGATTCCATGCCCACACAAGCATCATCAAAATTTCAGAATTAAGGAATCAAAAACAACTCTCACACTCTCAAAGATACACACATGCATTATTCTACCCATAGGCTTACCTGTACTTTCCAATCAACATGACATTTAGCTCAATCAAGATCACAAAGGTCTTTCAAGGCTTCTAACGGGGTTGAGGGTTAAGGTATGATCATTTTGTCTTAATGACTTCTACCTTCATGAAGCATGGCCTGCATTTCACTTTTTCTCCTTTTCTTTCACTCTTTTTGATTTTTCACAATCCACCCTATGTTCTTTTAAGCATGACTCATTGGACACCTCATTTCTTTGCTTCATTGTACAAACTTTATTTCAACAATTCTTTTCTTTTCGATCTTTTTCTTCTTTCGCTTTTCTTCTGTTTTTATATGAAGGGGTTCCATTTTTTTAATTATGATTCCTCAAGGGAGAATTTCTCAAACGTCTTCACTTACCCCATCTTTTACCACACCCCCAAGTTAGGCTTTTGGCCTAAGTTGGCTTATTCAAAAGGACCAATGCTTCATGAAGATTTTAGGCGGGAAGGGAAGAGGTCAAATGTGCTCCAGTTTCAACCAAAGAAAAGGATAGGCTCAAACGGTGTCAAGCAAGGTTCACACTCTCACAAGGTGGTCACAAAGAGGTATAATAGAAATTTTGGTTCACTCTTCACAAATTGTGCCTAAGATCATCTCTATCATTCACCTACATTAGTCAATTGGACTAATGGGGCAAGTTGTAAGTATTATCACACACATTTTTCAAGATAACCTCACCCTACATGGCATTCAACACAATCATCAAACAAGACTCTACAATTTTAGCTCACGTGAAACGATCATCATAACATTCACTTCAACAATTGGCCTGTCACAATGAGATGCTAAGAGTTCACATATGACTTATGCAACTCAAATTTTCCTCATTAGAATCGCGCACACATATCATTCAATCAAGAGCACTATTCAAGTCTTTGGTATTGATCGCAACTAACACTCAAATATGCAAGAGAACAACTACATTCACAAACATCAAGAGGTGGAAAATTTTTAATTTGGATCAAAACCAACATTCACAATAAAAACCAATGAATCAAAAAACAATACTTATAAACAAAATCAAGCATTCACACAAGCAACAATATCGATAAAAACAACCCAAAATAGGTAGGTATGAAGAGACCTCACCCAACTAAACAAAACTAGCAGTTGTCCTCAAATGCAAAAGAAATAAACAGTCTAAACAGAAAACTAAAAAGTAGTCAAGATCCCCATGTCAGGCTAAGCCTGAGGTGAATTCTGCATATGTGTGACTCCCTCAGTCTGGGCATCAGTTCCTGGCTTAACTCCATCCTTTGCTCCACTGGAGCCCTCCATCGATGTATCCCGAAGAGACGCCTACACAATTGTGTGCACCATCGCACCCTTGAGGTCCTCCAGGTCATCATATACAAAAACATCTCATGCACCAAGCTCCTCCTCATCAATCTCTAGAGCATCTGACTCGGCATCCTCATCAGCCACAACATCGTCATCGATAGTAGTAGCCTGAGGGAGCTCAAAAATGGCTGGAAAATTTGTACTCGAGAAGGTCCACCATGCCAAAGAGCATGGAAAGATCTATGGATTTCATCTCATCCACGTCACATCTCAACCCACTTGCTCCCACTTTGCTCACACGCCTCCACTTCTCACCATAAGGACATATAATGCCAAGCCGTGTGCAGTGATTAGCTATCGGAGCTCTCTCAACTCAACCTAGATGGGAGCTAAAGCGGCAGCAATGGCCCTCTCAATCATATCCGAAATATAAGCCTCTACTCGGGAGGCGCACACATCAATAGATTAGGCTAGATGGCCCATCTTGAATAACATATCTTAGGTAAACTGGGGTCGGGAAGCAAAAGCAGCATTGGTAGAACTGGGAGCAGCAGAAGTAGAGGGTGCAATAGTTGAAGTGCCAGAAATACCCGAAGGCTCACCAACCTGAGTAGAAGAGGTTGTGTCAGTTTGCAACATCTCCACGTCGACATCCAGGAAAGTATCCTATGGTGCAGCTCTCCTCCTCTTGGCCTCATCTCCAGTGTACTCGGCCTCTATCGTTCGAATGTCAGTAGAGGATGTGGGAGTCACTCGGGCACTCGAACATGCCGGCATAGCACTGTAATCAACACCGAGAACGGTAGAGAAGTCTGAGTTTATTTGTCCCTCATAGCCATATTTTTCTTGATATTCAGGACGAGATTTAGTCCATCCTGGTCCATGATTGATAACGTTCAAATATACTTCTTGAAAAGACATATAGACGATCGTATGCAATATATTTACCTAACTATGAGTCGGGGTCGATCCCACAGAGAATATGGAAGAATATTGTCAATAGCAAATATTTAACTCGATAGTCGTTATATAAAAATGGGGGGATTTAAATTGAAATAAAATAAAAACAATAAAAAGATACCTTTGATCTAAGTATTATTTATATTCAGATTATTAAAAGTAACTAGGAATGTGTTCCCCATAAGCTCATAACGCAATAATCCTAATAATAGTAATCCTTTTCTAGTGTATTACATGCAAAGTGATAAGTTAGGTATCTCTAAATCCTTGGTCCGGCATCTAGAGAATTTCACCCCGCACCTTGGTCCGGCTACGTGTGTATAATTTACTAACCCTTACCTTTACCTCATATTAG
>JAJONQ010022664.1:0-41446 GCA_036250385.1 Solanum microdontum
ATGATTCGGAAAATATTTTGAATTTTATGAAGTCAATTATTTCAAATCGTTGGGAATTTAAGAAGCTCAATGATTAATTTATATTGTGGAGGGACAAAATTGGGTGTCAACAACTGTCCCTCGTTTGACTTGGATTGATGAAAGAAATCTGAGGCAATTGAAATTGACAAATCCAATTTTGACCGACCACATCTTCATCTTTCAGAAAAGAGGTTTTGGTACAATCTTTGGGAATTATGGCCGAACCTCGGTATCGGGTTTCCTACATATCTCCAGCTATATGAGAATTCAGGCTACTTGTAGTTCGATACGCTTGATTTAATTCATGATTTTTGAAAGAATTTAAAAGCTATCCCGATATTGAATTATTAATAAATCAGGATGCTCGAGAATAAGATTTATGAGAGAATGTTGGAGTACAACCAAGTTTTCAACATTGAGCCCGCCTACATATCCTTAAACCTTAGGAATCAGGTTGATTGTAGTTCGACTCAATCGGTTGAAAAGGAAATCTATTATGCAAGATAACCTTTGGTTTTGGAGGAGTAAAAAATAAGTCGAGTATGAAAAAAAAAAGGCTTGCAACCTCTTGGCCATGAATGTGGAGCTCTTCACATCCATAAGTAAGAACTTACACGAACATAATTTCCAAAGCTCTTGGTGCGTTGTCATTTAGATTGGAAAGTTGCCTCCGGTGAAAATCAAAATTTTCCAGCTACGAAAGTGAAACTGATAAACCTAAAGAAAAACCCACATGCCTTCTAATAGGGGTGTGATTTGATTGTGGTGGAAGTCGCTCCTCAGCTCGCGTCCTAAGAGTTTGAACTCCTCTTCGGACTATGTCCCAGTTCGCTTGTAAGAAAAAGTTCCACATTGTGCTACATCCTTATTGATGTCGTCCGCACCTGTTGTTTGATTTGAGAATTCATCCTCTTGGATGCTCTCGACAAAGACTGAAATAAACTTGTTAGTAGAAACTGTAGTTGGAAAAAGTGGTAGAATCTCTTACTATGTTTTTCACTTATCTTCTTGCACATTCTTGTGGATACGCCATTATCTTGGTGTTTTAAAAATAACTCTTGCATTGAAAGATGTCATATAGTTATGTTCAGTAAATGTTTGCACATTCAAAGTAAATAATCAGTAGACATAATGCCACTTTAGCTAGCGGTTTGAGTCAAAAAATAAAGAAAGATCATTTATATAATAAATAAGTATATTTTCATGAATAGGGCATAAGCATCATTTTAAACTAGACGAGAAAATAAAGGAGTGTTGAGAGTAAAACATAATGGAAATCACTTTCAAACACCGTGTGTCCATTACAACTCATGATTTGCTGAGGATTTGGAGATGTCATTGCTTGTTTTGTGCATGGCGAACTCCAATGATCTCAGCAACGAGTCAGATGGCATGATAATGATCCTACTGTAACGAGGTGAATGGCTCGATAATAATCCAACTGTAACGAGGTGAATGCTCGATAATAGCCCAATTGTAACGAGGTGGAAGCTTGATAGTAGTCCAACTGTAACGAGGTGGATGCTCGATAATAGTTTAACTGTAACGAGGTGGATGCTAGATAATATTCCAACTGTAACGAGGTGGATGCTCGATAATATTCCAACTGTAACGAGGTGGATGACTCGATAATATTCCAACTGTAATAAGGTGGATGACTCGATAATATTCCAACTGTAACTAGGTGGATGGCTCGATAATATTCCAATTGTAACGAGGTGGATGGCTCGATAATATTCAAACTGTAACGAGGTGGAGGCTCGATAATATTCCAACTGTAATGAGGTAGAGGCTCGATAATATTCCAACTGTAACGAGGTGGATGCTCGATAATAGTCCAACACAGTTTAAAATAGAAACCTGAAATAGACAGACAAATATACGAACCACTTATGGGGTGGATCACCCAAAAAAACTATATACCAAAGTCTTTGCTCCGTCAATCAAAACACATAATCCACTTATGGGGTGAATACCTAATAAATTTTGAAATCTTGACCGTGACATTGTCAAGAAATACGTATGCCTAAATTGCTACGCGACAATCATATTAAAAAAACTATATCGACGTATATGCACGTCGCGACTACAACTCTCTCTTTATAAGATGGAATTATCGAGGTGAATGACTCAATTCTTTCACTTGAAGATTAAAGTCACCCCCGTTTTCTTTGACAAACTCAACAAAATTTGAGTTTCTTGCTGACATCTTCAATCGTTATCGAAAACTTGTAACAGTTTGATAACTTTGATTGTCATGAGGATATTGCGATCCCCAACATCTTTCTGATGTGATGGACTTGGTGATTTTCCCTTGCAACACTTCTAAGATAGTGTCACTTTTGATCATCTTCATATTTGAAGTCAATTTCACATATGATCCTGACTTTACCAATATTATCACCTGCAAAGCTTGACACCAAACATTAGTATTGACGATGAAGTGAAGAATATAAGTAAAGATAAAGCGTTAGATTAAGTCATTTGGCTTATCAAGATTAGGTTAAGATGAGCCTAATGGTGACTTTGATCATGACTCGTTACTAGCGATCCTCCAACACGTTGTTTCTTAAAACTTTGAAAGAACCTATTAGCGTTTGTCTTCAGTATTCCTGCAAAATAAAAAGAAGTTGTTTATAAATCACTTGAGGCAACATAATGAAATGAAGATAAAATGATATGGAAAGTTTTCTAAGTTCTGTTGATGAGGCCACAATGGGTGTGAATGACGCCTTTTGTCACACTTGACAACTTTACATTGCCATTTTTGTGACTTCGATGTTCCTGCATCCAAAGAAAAATTCTTAGTTTGAAAGACTGGTTTGTGTTGGTCTTGTCTCCATGCTCCTTCATGCAGTTGACTTGCACACTTGTCTGCTCTCCAAAATGTAGTCTTGGTGGAATTTTTGAGGACCTTTCTCAAAATTTTTGTCCCGATCTAAAATATAGAGGAATTCATGTAACTTGCTTTGTTAACCTGAGGTTGCTCATTCTGGAATTTTGAGGTCCCTCCTAAAAATTTTGTCCCAGTTTGCTTCAATAATCACAAGTATAAGTCTATTAACAAATGACATTTTCGTGGAATTTTTTAGATGATCTCAAAAATTCTGTCCCAGTTGCATATTTCAACATGATTTCAGACTTTATTCACTAGCAAATGTCATCTTGTGAAATTTTTGAGGTCCTCTAAAAATCCTATCAGTTGCATTTTGATCTTAAGTCATGACTTGTTGAAGAAGTCCATCTTCAAATAAATTTTTGAGATCCTCTCAAAAATTCTGTCTCAGTTTCCATTACAAAAGAGATGAAAATCTTACGGGAAATATGACCGAGCCATTGTGGCACCTACGTATCCCGTTGAGGCAGGAATCAGGTCAAATGTAGTTCCTCCTCTCAAGGATTAACAAAAAATGGAAATTTTGATAAGAAAACGGCTGAGGCCGACATAGGCCGCCTATGTATCTCATTCTTGAGAATTCAGGTAGAACGTAGTTCAAGTACAAGAGAAAAATATTGAAAATATATGAATGGGTGACCGATGCCGATATAGATCGCCTACGCATCTTATTCTTGAGAATTCATGTCAGACGTAGTTCATTACAAGAGATATATTTCTAACTACATAACATAAGGCGATTACAAATAAACGATGCAATTACAAGGAAAGAAATAAAAGAAACTCTGAATCTTCAAATATCATAGATCTTGATAGCATCTGCGTTGATTAGCAACTTGAGATGAATGTCTATGTTCAACCACGACATGTGATCAAATAAATACATCGATGTATTTTCTAAATAAATTGTTGAGTTCTCTTTTGCGAGCTTCTCTCAAATGGACCCTCCTTTTCCAGATTGACAGTTTCTGTCTCATCCAGATTCGACTTATTCTGAGTCTCGAACTGTTTCAAATCTTTGACAATGAGTTTGAATATCATGACCTCTTTGTCATACTCTTCAATCTCATCTTCCTTTACCTCATTTTTGTTCATTCAGCTTGTGACATGACATGATATTGACATGTTCTTTAAAAAAAAAAAATTTACTAGAAACAAAAAACAAAGACGGTTAGATAGGAAAATTAAAGCAAGCAAAATAAATTTTCACAATAAAATATGCCTTCATTGAAAATAAGGAAATACGAACATTGGCCATGACCATGAGCCATTTTGCCTTTTCCAAAATATTATAAGGGAAACTAAACCATAATCAAGTAAAATTGCATAAGGAGTGGGTCTCGGGCCTCTTCCGGACTACCACCAATTTTAGAAATAGCATAAGATTCATCTTGGTTTATCAAGATGAAAGAGAAATGAAGTGCGGAGTGGCAGTCCAATTAAGAACTTGCTCCATTGGCTCGGCATCTCGAATGCCTGGTGTCTCGATCATCTCCTGAGGCGCAACATCACCTTTTTAAAAAAGAATCCCAATTCCTTTTCCAAGACCGTCATCATTGACATATTCCTCTACTAGAAAAGGATTGGCAGAAATGAGGGAAAGACTTTGATGGAACATGATTAATCCCCTTCGTGTTCTAACCCTCTCTTGACACTAAAGCAAAAGCTTTATGGGGTGTCATGATCATGAAATTGAGTTTCTCACTTATGCTCGGAAAAGCTACAAATCTCTCAAGGTTGTCAGGACCAGTCGGAACTATCGCCTTTACCATGCACCACTCATCATCTGTCTCTATCATATTGATAGTGACACCTCCATGGTTCAACACAAGATTACTGTTGAAGTCGGGTACAACGGTCCTGACCACTTTCTGGTCGATCAAGTTCTGGATCATGTTCTTCAAATTAATATATTCTTCAGTATCATGCCCAACACTGTTGGAATGATACGCACATCTTCGATCGGCTCGGTAAAATCTTGAGCTAGTATCGACTGGCTTTGGCTTGACCGGATGAATAATACTTGCCGCACTCAATCGCTCAAATAACTTCATCCGACTTTCAATGAGAGGAGTAAAATTTAGAGTAGGTTTCTTCTCAAAACATGGACGAGAGGGATCATAACTTCCTTTCTGAGGGGGAGGTAGTTAGCGATAATTCAGAATATTTTGACGGGGAGGTGCTTGAAACTTTGGGTCAATCACGTTAATAACGAATCCTCCATGATTCAACAGTGAATTACCATTGGAATTGGAAGTGACACCTTGAAGAGTGACAATTCTTTGATCAATCAAGTATTGAATTTTATGCTTTAAGTTGATGCAATCCCCAGTGGTATGTCCTACACCTCTTGAATGGTAAGCACAATGAAGATTGGGCCTGTAAAGCCTAAAATTGACATTGACATTTTTTGGATCAATTGTTCGTATCAGACCAACCACTTTCAATCTCTTAAAGAGTTGGGTTCAACTTTCAATCAAAGGAGTAAAGAATCGAGAAGGTTTCTTCAAAAATTTCTGACAAGAAAGATTGTAATTATTTCGTGAAGATGGAGGTACTTGGCAGTAACTTGGAGGATTTTGGCTAGTAGGTGTTGGTGTTTGGAAATTTTGGTATTGTGGAGCTTGGTAGTTAGGAGGGGCATTTGGGCAATTTGGCAATGCAGCTTGGTAACTTGACTGAGCATTTGAGTAATTTGGCAATGAAGCTTGGTAATTTGGATGATTTGGTGGTGGACTTTGGTAATTTGGTTTGATAGGGGAAAGATTTTGTGGAGCTAAAGGGTAGGTTTTGGATGGTAAAGGCTTTCGACCATTGAGACTGGCATACCTTTTTTTTATTTTTGGCTCGATTCAAATGAGATTGAGGAAACAACTTCCCTTTTTCTTCTTAATGGTCCTGAGGATGCATCTTGGGGAGTCAATCAGATGATTTTTCCGGTCTTGAGACCGTCTTCAATAGCTTTACCAATTTTGACTATCTCACTGAACTTTCCTCCTAAAATGAGCAACATCCTATTGTCGTACTCCGGCTCTTGATTGTGCATAATGACTTCGATAATTTCTTTCTCGATTATGGGAGGCCTAACCCTTGCATCCTCTCTTTTCCAACGGTAGGCATACTCTCGATAGCTTTCAATAGAATTTTGTTTGATTCTCTCCAAAGAGTATCGATCAGGAACGAATTCTACATTGTAACCAAATCTTTCAATGAAGTCTTTAGCCAAAGTGTTCCAACTTGGCCACTGCTTGATTTCTTTAGAAATAAACCATTCCAAAGCTTCTCCTTCTAGACTTCGACTAAAGAGTCACATTAACAAAGCTTCATCTCTCCCTACTCCCACAAGTTGGTCACAATAAACCCTCAAATGAGTTAAAGGACTTTCAACTCCACTAAAAGTGTCAAATTTTGGTACTTTAAAGCCATCTAGAAGCTCCAAATGTGGATGATGACACAAATCTTTATAATTCAGCTCCACAATGTCTGGGGTGTGTTGAAAGTCCTTCATTGCATTCATAACTTCCTCTCTGATGCATTGCTCAGCCTTTCCTTTGATGACCATCCACTCTTTCTCATTCTTCTCATAATGTTCGAGTTCAACATTTGTAGCAGATGAAGGGTACGATTCTGGCGATATTGGAAGATGAAATGTGGTGTTTAGAGGTATGGGTTGAGTGTTAGGTGGGTTTTGGGAAATTTGAGTAGGAATTTAATGACTGAGAGGAAAATTTTGGAGAATGTTAGTATTTGGATTTTGAGTAGTGTGTAACTTTTGGTGTGAGCAGCTAGCATCATATGGGTTAGGGGTGGTTAAGTCGATGATGGGAGGTTTTGGAATGGTAGAGGTGGTTGAATTATTTGGAAAACGTTCGGATGTTGGATTCGAAGTAGGAAAATGGAGTGGAGGCCATTCGTTGTCTGGAGTAGGAGTGTTGGCAATGATAGCTAGATTTGTCAAATCTCGGGTCTTGTCCATTTCTGCCCTCATTTCAGCAATCTGTTGGAATAATTGTGCAATCAACTTGTTCTGTTCGCAATGATAGGGTCATTCACAATAATTTCATTCAAATCAATATTCTCAACAGTTCAAGCATTTTCTCTTTGCCTTTTGACAAACATTGGTCGGAAAAGGAATCTTTGGGGTCTTTGGACCTTGTGAAGTATGGATGTTCAGCTATTTTCTCAACACAGATCAATTTTTAGTACCTGACAAAGAAAAACAACTCAAAGGCAAATGTGTTAGTATGTGACGATGATAATTAATACAAAATATCACACACATTACTGTAAACACATAAGAGTTGCTTCATTTGAAGATAAACTAGCCCACGAATATTGGAGAAGACTAAATAGACATAAATTTGTCTATTTAATTTTGGAATTAGTGAATCAGAAAAGTCGACTTCAGTTGAGACAAAGTCGATTGTATCGTACTTCTTATTTTGATTGAGACGTAGCTCTAATTTCTTTGAAAGAGTTGGAAAAGATAAAATTTCTCAAAAATGGGGACCGATCCTTAGAAGGCTACCTACGTATCTCATGAAGGAGAATTCAGGTCCTGCGTAGTTCGACCTTTATTTTTTACTTGAAAAAAATTTGACCTTTTCTGAGATGGGAGAGTAAGGATTTGAAAGTGAAGTTCAAATTTTGTTGGGAAACTAAAGACTCAAAGAGTATTTGGACGTACTTTCGATAGTGACTTAATATTTGTGCTTAGAGGTTTCTAAAAAATTTCCAAAAAAAGTAGGCTAAAACATCTCCAAATAAAGCAACATAATCACACAAGCAGTTATAACACATAAGCAATTATTGCACGCTTTAAACATATATGTGACCCTTTTGTGCCAAGGGTAGGCCTAACGATTTGAGGGATATATACGTCATTTGAAAAATTCCATTGCCCCAAAACCCAAATTTATACAAGTTTTCCGAATAAACTGAATGAGGATATATAATAAGGGAAATGAGATACATAATAATTAGTCCCGCGCAGGGGTACAATCCTAAACTATGCCTCCATGGAAGGTCCTTCGTTCTTGAACTTCTTGTCGTCTTTGAGTGCCAATCGCTCTTGAATGGACCAGTAGCTTGTAAAACTCCTTCTTCAACTAGAATAAGCTTTAATCTACTCCTTACCCCAAGGGACAATGCTTTTTTTCAAAAAATGTATACATCCTTCAAATTAAAACACACAAGCATGATTGTCTTTTTATCGACCAATGGGCCAAATAGACACAAGGTGAGCTTCTAATGGGCCTAACACGCCCTGGATGTTGGGTCAACTTAGTTCAAAATGTGCTAAATTTGGGATTTGGTTTCGCTCTACGCTAGTTGACTAAGAATGACTTTTGAGAGACCGGGAACCCAAGCGGACAACTTAGGCTAGAACTCACGACAACCATTGGACGCATGACGAACCAATAAATTGCCGATCATTCCGGAAAAGGGTCGAGTATAAAAAGCTCGGCTGCGATTATGCAGAAATCGTTCTTAATATACTATACATACAACATAAAATTTCATGAATACAATGACAGTTGTAGCAATTTAAACACATTAAGCACAGATAAATTATTCAACAATTAATAACAATTAGTCAAATAGTCAAATCTTATGGTTACAACTTAATTAAGTCCCTAGCAGAGTCTTCATTATATTTTATATTAAAAATAGAAAACGACTGGTTTAAAGAGTTGCCACTTAATTTTTAAAGGGAAATTAAGAAAACTGATTTTTTCAAAAGATTAAAACAGAAATCAATTGAAAATATTTAAAGGGGGTTCGAGGTTCATATTAATGTTCTAGGAAGGGTTTTAAAGCACCTAGAACATTCGCTAACACGCGGTTATCCGGTAATTTAACTATTTGGCTAAACGATTTTAAGAAAATACGCATACTTGAATAAATAGAGAAAGTAAACAATTTTGAATTAATTTTTTTTCTTAGGGGAAAGAAAATAAGGATGTTACTTAAGTAGAAAACACTAGATGTTTTAAAGTCAAATAAAGTACAATGTACTTATTTGATTTTTAACGATTATGGTTAAATCATCTTTTGGGGAATTGAATTAAGGAAAAACCTTAGAATTAACTAGCAAATAAATAATTAAACAAATACGAAAAAATGGATAAAATAAGGAAAGAGAAGGCGTTAGGCCCAAGTCTGATTTTCTGTCTGCCTAGACCAATACTTGGGCCTAATTTCAGTCTTTTGGGCCTTTTGCCCATTTGTACATGTCTTAATAACTAGCATAAAAAGCTGAAATTCTTTCTTTGGGCTTTTGTCCCAATTCTTGCCCTTTGTACTTGTCCTATTAGCTTGCAAATAATATAAAAAAATAAATGGGCTAATGGACCAAATAACAAAATATAATTTGTTGGAATTTGGGGCTTTTTGGCCCCTTTTTGCTGCAATTATACGGTGTATACGCTGAATGTATATCACTGTATATTGATGTATATGTCGCGTATATACTGCTGTATATCATGTATACATCCTTTTCTTTCTGCTCCGAAACCTGTACATCAACTCCGGAGACCTGTCCTTCGATTCTATTGGCTGGCTGACCCAAAAAAGATTCGAGCCTTTATGGCTCTCTCAAAATGCAGGGTGAAGGAAATAGGAGTTCATATGGAACTTGGGTGGATTTCACATGCAATAAAACGGATGATAAGAAATTAGAATTGTTATAAACAATAATTAAATGAGGCATCAATTGGGTGTAAGCTAAGGTTAAAATCTAAGATACAAGACAAAACATGGTATCATTGAGTAAACAAGCAATCTAATTAATAAAATTTACTACATTTTATCGAGAACGAGTATTCACACGACACATTATTTAATAAAACTAAGTCACATGGTGGTGCCATATCAAAGTCACATGCCAAGTTACATCAATTGACAGAGATTGCACATTCAGCATAACATAAACTAATCAATATGGAATATTATCATAAATGAGCACATGGTCTACTACTACATAATAAATTTTGAGGAAAGCAACCCAACTTAGATAAATATTCATTTAATTAACTTAAAAAAAAAACAATTAAGCACATACACATAACTCTTGAAAATAGATTAAATACAAGTCTAGACTAAAGCAACCAACAAACATAGCATTAAAAATAATCCATTTAACTAGCACAAACAAATTATAATGCAAGGACACTAATTATTTTTATTTTTTTTATTATTTGAGATTTCCCATGTATTCATGACACAAAGCACGACCCACCTTCTGAAAAGTGAGACTTAAGTCCTTCAAGATTCTAGGGACTTTTACTAAATAAAAACACATCACTTAAAGAGAAAATCAAGAAGCTATGGTGTTTTTTGAGAAAATCCGCTTTAGAAATTAAACCGCAAAAAGAAAATTCAAAGACATAATCTATTTTAAGAATCAAACACCTAGAAAATAAATACATATATTCAAATCATATTCGAATCAAAATAAATAGAGACGAGCATGTATAATCACAAACACACCTATTCTAAAAATAGCGAGCCAGAGTTGAACAAGCATGGAAACATTAGCCAAAAACAACTGTCGAATAGTTAGCTAAAGCTGAAACAAGGACAACAATAATAAAGAAACGAGGAGCATACCTTTTTCAGAGCAACAAACTGAGATAAACAGGCTTAAAGATGAGGAAACTTCCACCACAACTCCGATTTCGATGAGCTCCAGAGAGCTCTATTTTGGTCAGAAATTTCGCCTAAAAATCTGCTTGTTTTCGGTAACCAAAATCATCTCTAAGACAAGCTCTCTGTCTCTCTCCTCTAAAACTAAAAAACTTCTCTATTTGTTGGTCGAGAATTTCACCCTAAAATTTGCTTCTGTTTTCCTATCTATGCTTGTATTTTCAATTATTTCTTGTGTTTTTTCCTTTCACTGTCTCCAACCTTAAACCTTGAAAAAGAAGGAGCCTTAAATAGAGGAGATTTAAGGTTGGAAAATGGAGGGAAATCGGGACCAATTCCAAATTTGAAATTTGAATTTTTTTTAAGATATAAGGTTGAACGGTTGTCCGTAGTACAAATTCTCAATGGATTGAGAATGGTGGTCGTCCGATTTGAGTGAAGGACGATTGGGGGTGCAAGATCGGGACACCTAGAAGATTCTTCCTACGGAGAGGACGACGCGCGAGCTGGGCTCGCTGGACTCGGGTCGCGATTTCGCTGGACTGAGCGATTTGGGCTTCAAATTCGACTGGTTCTGGATCTAGTTTTCTGGGTTTGTTACGGATTTGCGAAGAAGAAGAACGATACAGTGGTCGTTTTGGTGTTGTTGTATGGTGGGCTGGGAATGTTTTTGTTGAATTGGAAATTGGAAAGATGGGCTGATAGGTCTGGAAATTCGAAATAAAAGGCCCAATAAACTGAATTTACAAATGAGTTTAAAGGGAGGCAAAAAATGGGAATTAAAATTACAATAAAGGGTTAGACTTGAATTGAGAATTTGGCCTAATTGATTGCAATTATAGCCATTGAATTAAGGATTTAGTCGAATTGAGTTAATTAGTAAATTCGACTAATAATTAAATAGAACGAATTAATATAATTAATTAATGAGCTTCTTAATCTTAACAAGATAAAATAATTAACTTAATTAAAAACTAATAAATTGAAAATATAAGTATTAATTAACTAAATCAATCAACCAACTATTTAAGTAAAACTAAAATATTTTTTGAGACAATTTTCGAATATTCATAAAATGTAATAAATATATACAAAATTATATATAATATATATATTAGTTAAAAATTATTAAAAATTACTAAATTACTTCAAATGACTCGGAAAATATTTTGAATTTTATAAAGTTAATTTTTTCAAATCGTTGGGAATTTAAGAAGCTCGATGATTAATTTATATTGTGGAGGGCCAAAATTGGGTGTCAACACTTGTATGATCGACTTCAAGGGTAGTTGGGATGATCATCTTCCTCTTATAGAGTTCGCCTACAATAATAGTTATCATTTCAACATTTAGATGGTCCTTTATGAGGCATTGTATGGGCGTAGATGTAGATCTCCAGTTGGATGGTTTGAAGTAGGTGAAACAGCCTTGAATCAAGGACCATATTCGATTCATGACGCTATGGAAAAAGTTCAGCTCATTAAAGATAAACTTAAGATAGCCCAGAGTCGCCAAAAGTCCTATGCAGGATGTAAGGAGAAGGGAATTAGAGTTCCAAATTGATAATTGGGTTTTCCTGAAAGTGTCACCTATGAAGGGGGTGATGAGATTTGGCAAGAAAGGGAAGCTTAGTCCTAGATATGTAGGCCCTTACAAGATCTTGAAAAGAGTTGGTAAAGTGACTTATGAGTTAGAGTTGCCAGCAGAACTAGCAACAGTGCATCTGGTCTTTCACATTTCATTGTTGAAGAAGTGTGTGGGTGATCCAGCATCCATAGTACCATTAGAAAGTGTGGTTGTGAAGGATAGTCTCACTTATAAGGATGTGCCAGTTGAGATTCTTGATCGTTAGGTTCGAAGGCTGAGAAACAAAGAAGTCGTTTCAGTAAAGGTTTTATGAAGGAGTCAGTCCGTAGAGGGAGCTACTTGGAAAGTAGAAGCAACCATGAAGGCCAAGTGTCCTCATCTCTTCCTTCCGATTCTATTCCAGCTTGAGGTAATAGTCCCTCTTCAGTTTTTCAGTCATTCATGCGTAGCTTTAGTCTTAGTACCGTGTTCCTTTAGTCAGTCTTGCATTTTTTAGTGTATTTGCATGTTCGTGGAACTTAGTTCAGTCAAAAATCATTTTCCAGTATTTAATGGTAGGATTTGTAGCTCTTTCCCTCCATCTTCAGCTAGTTTAGTCTTCTTTCGAGGATGAATGTTCCCAAGGGAGAGATAATGTAACACCCTGCATCTAAAAATAGACCAACTAACAACCTACGGTCCGTCCCGGTGGTCTGTGGTTCACCACTTGTAGCCCCTCCCAGAAAAGGCCCAAAATATTATTCTAAGGCATGACCCATGGGCGGACCCACGGACCGTAAGTCAGACCATGAACTGTGGTCCAGGTCCGTGGATCGAGGCCTCAGAACCTGGTCTCTAAGTCGATCGATGGACTGACAGAATGGACCGTGGGTCAATCCACGGACCGTCTATCAGTCCATAGGTTGAGACCCTCAGGACCACTCTCTCTGAAGCGAGTCGACGGTTGACAGGACGGACCATGGGTCAGTCCACAGACCGTTGGTCAGTCCGTCGGTTGGCTCCGACAACTTTTAAGTCAGGGGTCATTTGGTCTTTTCCTTATGCGTTGGAATCCTAAACTACGTCGTTTAACCCCTAAACTACGTAGTTTTGGTCAGTTTCATCCTAGCAACTAAATTAGAATCTACCCTAAGCGATTCATTCATCAAAATTTAGCAAACTCAAAAGAACTCATTAATATCATCATAATTCCTCCGAGCTGAATGAGGAGCAATGCCATTTCTACTCCTCTCAACCTCACATTTAATTGTCATATAAATGGGAGTGACAACTTTATCCAAGAAACCAAACTGCTTACAAGTGTAAGGAACAAAAGGGTGTCCAGTATTCTCATCAATATGACCATCAAGAATGTAATTTAGTTCCATAGCCATATGGTGATAAATATAACACAAACATTACATTTCACATGAATCACGGAAAAATACTTCACTTTACAGGTGATTCCTTATCTTCTCTCCATCAATCGTACTGCCACCGTCAAACATTACCATCTAATCCCTTTGTCTCCAAACATCTGCCCTCTTATTCTTAATTTGGTGTTTTGGTGAAGCTTACAACTACCTATTGCCTTAGGTAAGCATACTCTACAATGATGTTTTCCGTTATTTTGGTTACTTAACTATACTTCAGTGATTTTGTTTTGCCATCCTTTTTGGATGTGTTTGTATTCACAAATTTTGTGGGTTTCTTCACTCCTCCCGTTTCAGACGCTATTTTATACTAGATTTTAGTTTGTTGAATTTTTAGTTGTTTGTATCACTGACCTTTGCCTTATCTTAGCGAGCGTGTTATGTGAGATCTTAACTTGTAGATTTGCCTTGTATTTAACTGTGCAATAGACATGTTCTGAGGTTTCTTCAAGAATCTGGAATTTTATATACTTTAGTATTGTTGATTGTGATATTACAAAGAATTATTTAAATTCATTGTGTGCCTAATCAAAACTTCTATCTTTGATCTTTTAGGTTTCTTTCTAAAATAGATACAATGAACTCATAGCTCTGCTACAAATTTTGCCAACCAACAAGTACCATCGCCACCATCTCCAGACCTCGACAAAAGTTCTCATTGTCGTCAACTTTGCACTTCATTTGAGTTTACATCTGCATCCTATTTCAGGTGAGCATACTTTACAATAATCTTTTTGCTACTTTGATTTCAATTCCCAATTCTACTTACCCTTTTTGTAATTCGTTTGTATGCAACAACTTTGGTTCGTTTAGTTCTTCCCCCCTTTTAATTTGAACTCCTCTTATATTTGAGTCTGGGCTTCTTGGTATTTTTTTGGGTTTTTAACTTTGCGTTTTTTACTGTTTCTTTTCCTTTCTTTAAAACCCCTACATTTTTAATGATTTCATTAACTCATTTTGCCTAACCGATTTATTAAAAAGATTATGTTTGAGTGGGTTAGAAAGTATATTCCCCTTTAATGTAATCTTTAATGGTGAACGTTTCCCCTCTCTTCCACTGATACATATTATGCCATAAATTTGAAGAGGAAGTGCAGCGTAAACATCATCAATTTCAGGAGAAAGGACTGCCCGAATCATTCAACATACTCATAAATTTTAGTCTCAGCACCTGAAATTTCTTCCTGCATAAAGTGATTCATGAGCCCCATGCTTCTTTTCACCAAACAACATTGTAATACTCTTTTTTTTTGGCACATTAGATGCAGATGTGATAAAAAAAGAGACACTCTTTGAAACTCTCATCAAATTGTGTAGGTTCTTTTGTGACTCTTCAAGTTGTTGTTTCCCCTTAGTTGTAGAGCAATTTTCTGGTTAATCTTAAATTTGAGTATTTCATTGTTGGGCCCAAGCAACGCCCGGTCTACCTTTACTAGTTGATATAAGAAAGGAGAAATTTGTTAGTATATTGCAAGTAAGTCCTTTTACTCATTAATAAATGACTTTCAGGTTACATTAAGAAAAATCGTTTTTTTAATCAATTCTAAAAATAATTAGTATTAGCAAACATATTTTATTCTAATGGAATTGGTATGAGCGTATCATTCAATTTTGGTCAAATCATAGACGGATGAGATTGCTTAATTGATTAGTTGGGTCAGACTAATAAAGTATAATGTTACGAGATAATTATATTATATATTTATTTTTTAAAAAATTATAAAATCTCTTAAAATTAAATGACTTTCGAATACATCAATAGATATATTGATACATAGGTCGCAATATATTACTATTCAGGATATATGTGGATACATAACTTATAGATGTATTCGAGAGGGGATGAATATATTTGAGAGAGAATATAGGCATTTTCGAAAGGGAATGGATGTATCCGAGAGAGGGACAAGAATGTATCCGAGAGAGGATATAGATCTATCCTAAAGGGGGCTTTGTAATTTTTTAAATAGTAAGAAATTTTAAAAAGAATAATAAAATAAGATGTGTATTTAAATAAATTTTCCTAATATTTTTCTTAGTTACTTCTTTGTTGTAATTTAATTTATAATTAATCAATTTTTTTATTAATCTAAACACAATTAGTTATTATTTTATTTTTATATTTAAAAAGAAAAGGACAAAATTTAGAAAGAGATTTTTGAAAAAAAAAGAGAAGAAAAATAACAAAGAAACACATGCATGTGAATCTTTACAATATCAATTGACAGATGAAAGAGAGTAGGGCGAGGGTTGTTGAGCGAACCCTTTTGGAACTGGTTAAGAATGGGCGCTACTATCTCAGCCTGAATCCAGCCAGGTTCTATTGATCATGTTCCCTTCCCAACAGTTGTACCTTGTCTTGGGGCGTCTTTGGCTTTACGATAGAAAGCTCGCCGAAGAAAGCCAGGTGCTGTAGGTAAGCTCTATTTGGCCCGGAGCATTGATTTCCCATAACGAAGTACTGTGGGGGTGACTTGGTAATTTTACTTTCTCCGGTTCATAATACTTCGAGCCCCTTTAAGTTGGCTTAAAAAAATTATTTTTAAGTCAAAATTAAAAAGTCAAACTTTAATAACTTTTAATTTAAATCATTTTTAACTTATTTCAAGTTATTTTTATATTTTCCAAATTGTTCAATTCACTTTACTTGTCAAATATTTTTAAAATAGTTTTTCACTTTTACATATATATCTTTTTTAAAACATATAAATAATATTGATAATTTCTTACTATATTTTATTTTTAATATTAGCTATCACGATTTTACAAATACATAAAAGAGAGACAAGCGAGAGAGGAGAGAGGTAAGCTTAGACATTTCACTATCTTGTTTATAGATATGATTTGCTCAATTTGAAAGGGAAAAAACTAAAATATGCCATTGAATTTTGTTAACTGAAATGGTATAGATGAACCAAATTTTTAACGAATGACATAGATAAACTTTTCTCAAAGTTCGATGACATATTTGAATATTTTCCATTTTTTTAAAAAAATAATTTAATTAATAACGTGGCCGAATCATAATTGACCACGTGTCACCAAAATAATTTTGCAAATCTAAAAATATTTTCATTTTACAAATAATGATATAGATAAGTCTTTTCTCAAACGAAAATGACATAGATGAGTTAATGGATGATATTAATCAACCATTTGTCAAAATTCAATGACATATTTAAGTCTTTTTCTTTTTTTTTTGAAACAATGGAGTAGGACATATGGAAAACGTGGTTAGTAGAAGGTTCATGGTTCAGTTTGAATCGGTTATTGGATAAAATCAAAACCAGAACAATTCAGTCGGTTTTTAAATTTCTAAAACCAAACTAAACCAAATGAAAAAAACAACCCTTGATTTGGTTAGTGTCGTTTTGGTTCAGTTTTTGTTGATTTTTTAATTTGAAAGTAGTAAATTTGTCGAGGGCATACTGATCTCGATAGAAATAAACAACTAATACATGAAAAATCCATCGGAAAGCTACTGTGGATTCAATTAAGCAATACTGGAGTTATTATTCCACGAACAAAGTGATTCAATTTAATGAAAGTGTAATTATCTGATGTGAGGTAGGGTAGGTAAAAACTAAAGTAATACATTTTGATGGACTTGCTCTTAGGATTTTAATAATTGGCTAAAATTTTATTGTTGGCGTAAAAAAATGGTAAAGTTAAGAACTTAAGCTAATTAAAATTTAAAAAAATATCTATATTTTACTTATAAATAATATATAAATAATTTCTCGGTTTGATTTAGTTATGTATGTGGTTTTTTTTAGTAAAATCAAAACCAAATCAAATAGTATCGATTTTCTAAATTTAAAACTAAATGACACCAAATATCAATTTTTTAAATCAATTTAATTGAATTGCGATTTGATTTGATTTTTTAACAATAATCATAAACCCTAATAAGCTTACCCACACCAAGTGTATACACCAAACTAATGCAATCTTCATTATTACGTGATTTAATGAATTAAAACACATGTTAATAGATTAAGATTAAATAAAATGAATTGTAAATTTAAACACATATCGTGAATGTATTGAATTGGTGTATAAGTCGATGCGGGTAAATTTTACCCACCCTAATGGTCAGGTACAGCCCCCGGTCATAAAGCAAGGAACCCACTACCTAAAAGTTAAATACATACAGCTGTGTGAAATGTGAATGGACGTACAAACATAAATATGTGATGAAAAGGATGTTTTTATTCAAGCTTGCACATTAATTAGTTGGTGAAAGGTGAAAAAAATATTAGGATTAAAAATAGTATAAAATATTGACTCACCTACATTAAATTCTCAAACACTACATTATTTTTAAAGAATTCCACGCATAAATCAGTGATATTTTTAGAAAAATTCAAATTAATATATAGAGTTAAACTCAAGACCAATGACTAACAGGCATTATCAAG
The DNA here is from genome assembly GCA_036250385.1 of Solanum microdontum. Lineage (NCBI taxonomy): Eukaryota > Viridiplantae > Streptophyta > Magnoliopsida > Solanales > Solanaceae > Solanum > Solanum microdontum. Next base: position 17,985 of record JAJONQ010022664.1, read on the forward strand.
CGCAATACAAAAATTATAAAAAAAAATTTTGGAAAAAGGAAGAAAAAAACAAACAAAGATATGCATGTGAATCCTTACAATGTCAATTTCCTGAATGGCCTGCAGAGTGTGATTCTAATTTAGTCGAAGCTCCACTGTAGGCTCCGGACACCGAGTGGAAAATCAAAAAGAGAAATTGACAAACGAAATAGAGTGGGGTGGGGGGTAATTTTGTTGTACTGTGTGAGTGACCTGGTAATTTTACTTTCTCCGGTTCGTAATACTTCAAATCGATTTGAATTGGCTTAGGAATATGGACATGCAAAGATAAATAAATTATGTATGCCGCTCATTTCTAAATTATAAAATGGATTATCTGACCTATATTGACAGTCATACTGGTAAGTGATATTTTTTAAAATAAGCAGAAAGATATTTGTTCGAAGTTTTCATGCCTTTGTCACATTACGGTTGGATGGACAGTGACAAAATGTTTGTTGTTCTCGCTGTGAGCATACATTCTAAATTTCAAATAACTTTATATTTTATCAGTTTGATTGGTATGGTTCTTCATGGTATATATTTTAGGTAAATTAATTAAATAGGATAATTTTATTAGTTGTAGAAAATTGAGCGTATAAAAGTACATTCAAATTCTAAAAGAAAATATTAAAAGGGTAATGCTAAATGTTTTTAAAAAATACTTTTAAACTATGGCAAATTGAATTAAAAAAAATCATCAATAGTTTGGATACATGTGATTCCACTTGGATAGCGTGTATCTAGAACAAATTACACCTAATTTTGAGTCCATGTATCCCGAGATACATGTATCTGGATGCACAAAAATCTAGTAAGATTCGTAATATTACAACATAGTGTGTGTCTAAGGAATTAGCTCATAAACTAGTGAGATTTCTATATGTTATCCTTAAATAAATAGTTTTGGTCCATGGACCGACCCCGGCCCTACCCCAATCAAGCCTCAAGGGCTTATAAGCCCTAGTTTTAAATGAGCTTGAAAAATCATATTCCAACCCTACCCCAATAACGGGAATTGGATTGGACCGATCCCATGAGCTAGGCCCATTTTGACAGCTCTACTGACAATTATCCCACAATGCCGCTGTGAATTATGAAAATATAATTTCTATGATGATACAAACTAAATGAAGGAATGATAATCAAAATTATTGATTTGATTAAATTGTTTAGTTAAATCAAGCACAAGAAATGGAATAACACTCGAAATAAAGACACGGTACATGAGAACTTATAACAAAAAAATAATAAAAAAAGACTAAAGATGCATATATATAGTTGAAATGTGCTTCTTCCTTATTGAAGAAGCTAAGGGAAGGTCAAGCCTGAAGATTGAAATTTCTGTAGCGTTATGTCATCAATGTATTTTGCCATTTCTTCGGTCAAATAATTCTTCCAATCGCCAATTTCTCCTTTTCGAAAAAATAGATTGTTACTAATTTCTTTAGTAATTTCTGTTGTATATTTCCCACTCTTATTCACCTCTAAATTACTCAAATTTTTGAAATTACAGCGTGCCACAATTTCTCGAGGCACACCTCGCTCTTGTTCCTCCTTAGAGAAGGGTTTGTCCATGAAATCAGCCAACTTCTTCACATAACCCAACGTGTCCTCTTTCAAATCTTCGTACTTGATGAAGAACACTCTCTCGGGTCTCTCAATACTCGCTTTCCAATATTCCAACATGTGATCCCAGTAAGATCCATACATTGATTTCCCTTGGCAAAACCACTTAAATGCTTGATCCAATGTAAGTAGGGGTACTTTAAGACTCTTAGTTTCAATGTTATGTGTGAAATGCCACCAAGAAACAAATGTATCTTTGGGTTCTCTACATATGTAAATGATCTTGCAATTATCTGATGATATAGATTTGGGTAAAATGGAGTAAGGAAGATGTGTGGCTAATAATGGCAACTCCATGTCAATAATTTTAGGATTAGAGAGAAAATCACCTTCCAAGAAGGGTATGCATGCATGGGGTACCTTAGTGAATAAAGGGTTATTTGTAGAGTCATCATCATGTCTAGTGATAATGGAAAAGGTTAATGCTTTAAGCCAAGTAGTACCTGTTTTTGGAGCACTACAAACGAAAATATCACAAGGTTGAGCCTTGAAGTTTTGTTGCATACATAGTGCTGATTCTAAAGAGGCTAAATGATACCAAAAGCCATTATATTGGTAGCAATCAAAAATAGGATGATGAGGCTCTCGTTTCGGAAGGGTTGATATTATCTCTTTGCTTTTTTTGAGCATTTCATTGAATTTTTTTGATCCATAATTCTCAGATAAGCGGCTAGTAGTTATGGAAGGGATATTAGAGAAGCTCATTTTTTGGAGAGTGATAAAAAAAAATAGGACACAACTTGTCTATTCATATAGAGGAATGAGGATAATTTTGGTAGTTCATGCTTGGCGTAAAATTATGGTAACTTCAGCTAATTAAAATTTAACAAAATATCTATATTTTACTTATAAATAATTTTTCAGTTTGATTTAGTTATGTATGTGGGTTTTTTTTTTTAGTAAAATCAAAACCAAATCAAATAGTATCAATTTTTTAAATTTAAAACTAAACGACACCAATTATCAATTTAATTGAATTGCGATTTGATTTGATTTTTTAACAATAATCATAAACCCTAATAGGAAAACACTTACGCACACCGGGTGTATACACCAAACTAATGCAATTTTTATTATTACGTGATTTAATAAAGTAAAACACATGTTAATAGATTAAGATCAAGTAAAATGAATTGTAAATTTAAACACATATCGTGCATGTATTGAATTGGTGTATAACCCAGTGCGGATAAGTTTTACCCACCCTAATGGTCAGGTAGAGCCCCCGGTCATAAAGCAAGGAACTCACTATACGTAAAAGTTAAATATATACAGCTGTGTGAATGGACAAACATTAATATGTGATGAAAATGATGTTTTTAGTCAAGCTTGCACATTAATTAGTTGGTGAAAGGTGAAAAAAAAATACGTATTAGGATTAAAAATATAAAATATTGACTCACCTACATTAAATTCTCAAACAATACATTATTTTTAAAGAATTCCACGCATAAATAAGTGATATTCTTAGAAAAATTCAAATCAATATATAGAGTTAAACACAAGACGAATGACTAAGAGGCATTATCAAGCGCAAAATGAATAAGAGTTGGAAAAATAGTCAGAAAAATGACGCAATACATGCATGAGAACTTACTGGAAAGACAAACAAACAAACAAGATGACGAAATAAATAAATTCGAGAGAGGAGAAATATATTGATAGAAATGTATTCGAGAGATTGTTAAGCTCTAACAATGGTGAACTTCACAAAGCTAAGCTAAGAAGAAGAAGTAAAGTTGTGTATTAGATTTACAGAATGAAAGTGAAAAACGTTCTACAATGTATGCTAAGCTTCACTATATAGTGTAGCAATTACGATCATTTAACTAACTAGACTAGTTAGCTTTAACTTAACTATAGTTAGTTATAACTAACTTTTGTAACAACTTTTCTAACAACTTATAACTGCCATAGCTTCTCATTGCTTAACACCCCTCCTCAAGCTGGTGGCTGGAATATGTCTTTTAATCCCAGCTTGGACATAAGATGCAAATGTTGAGCTTTCCATAAACCTTTGGTGAGTAGGTGATCAGCTAGCTGGTCTCTAGTTGACACATACTGTGTTTTGATCATCTTTTATAGTATTTTTTCTCTAACAAAATAACAATCAATGTCAAAGTGTTTAGTTCTTTCATGAAATATAAGATTAAAAGCGATATGGATTACAACTTTTCTATCACAAAACAGGTCTACTGGTTGCTTTATATTCACTCCTAGCTCCTTGTATAAACCAATTAGCCATGTAATCTTTGCAACTGTTGATGCCATACTTCTGAATTCAGCCTCAACAGAACTCCTTGCTACTGTTTCTTGCTTCTTTGACTTCCAGGAAACTATAGCATCTCCAAGTTTCACAAGATATCCTGTAACAGACTTCCTTGTTTGTACACAAGTACCCCCAATCAGAGTCACAGTATGTAGTTAACAATTCTGAGCTTTGTGAAGGCATAAACAACCTCAAACCAGGAGTTGTTTTAATGTATTTAACTACCCTGAGTGCTGCTTCCATATGAGACTCTTTTGGAGCATGCATAAACTGGTTAAATATATGTACTGCAAAGGAAATGTCTGCTCTAGTCATGGTTAGATATAACAGCCTCCCCACCAGCCTTTGATACCTCCTAACATCTTTCAAAGGTTTGTCAGTGAGAATAGTATCTGAGTTTTGTATACTTGCATCATACTCAAGAGATGTCAGCCTTGTATTAGGATCTAGTGGTGTATGAATTGGCTTTGCACCACTTAACCCCATTTCAGAAATGAGCTCTAAGGCATATTTGCGTTGGTTCATAACATTCCCCTCCTTGGACCTAGCAAACTCTATGCCAAGAAAAAACTTCAGCTCACCCAAGTCTTTCATCTTGAACTTAAGCTGCAGATCACTCCTAGTCTTGAGAATCAAAGAACTAGAACTACCAGTCACTAAGAGATCATCAACATCGACAAGAACCAGAACTATATTAGTGCCAACTGTCCTTGTAAAGAGAGAATAGTCATAATGACTTTGAACAAAGCCTAACTGAACCAAAGCATCAGTCAACTTGAGATTCCATTGCCTAGGAGCCTGTTTAAGGCCATAAAGGGACTTATGCAGTTTACAAACTTTGCTAGAGTCCTCATGCCTATAAAAACCAGGTGGTATGACCATATACACATCTTCAGGAAGGTCACCTTGTAGAAAAGCATTGTGCACATCCATCTAAAAAATAGACCACTGTTTTGCAGTTGCAATAGAAAGAACAGACCTAACAGTGACCATTTTAGCAACTGGAGAGAAAGTCTCAATGTAGTCTAGGCCTTCTTTTTGACTAAAACCTTTGGCCACCAATCTTGCCTTGTACCTTTCAATAGCACCTGAGGCTAGATACTTCACTTTGAATACCTATTTACAGCCAATAGGCTTTTTACCAGGTAGAAGATCAGTAATACTACATGTGCGATTTGCCTCCAAAGCAGCTATCTCAGCTTGCATAACTTCAACCCATTGAGGCTAAGAAGCAGCAAATGATGTAGGTTCTAGAGTGCTGGAATAAGCAGCAAAAGCAGCACCATATGTAGGAGAAATATTAGCATAGGTTACATGCTCAAAAACATAATACAGACACTTGGACTTAGGTTGATTTGTGAGAAAACCATGCATCCATGTAGGAGGCTTTGTAGGCCTAGAGGATCTTCTTAAAACAGGAGACTCAATAGTAGTAGGAGGGGGTAAGACACCAGAAGAAGAACTAACATCAGAAGCTATGTTGTCCAAACCCTCAGAATCTAGAGGAGCACCATTAGGAGAAACTATAGGTGGAACCACTAAGGGAGAGGAATGAGGACACAACTTGTCTATTCATATAGAGGAATGAGGATAATTTTGGTAGTTCATGCTTGGCGTAAAATTATGGTAACTTCAGCTAATTAAAATTTAACAAAATATCTATATTTTACTTATAAATAATTTCTCGGTTTGATTTATTTATGTATGTGGGTTTTTTTTTTAGTAAAATCAAAACCAAATCAAATAGTATCAATTTTTTAAATTTAAAACTAAACGACATCAATTATCAATTTAATTGAATTGCGATTTGATTTGATTTTTTAACAATAATCATAAGCCCTAATAGGAAAACACTTACGCACACCGGGTGTATACACCAAACTAATGCAATTTTTATTATTACGTGATTTAATAAAGTAAAACACATGTTAATAGATTAAGATTAAATAAAATGAATTGTAAATTTAAACACATATCGTGCATGTATTGAATTGGTGTATAACCCAGTGCGGATAAGTTTTACCCACCCTAATGGTCAGGTAGAGCCCCCGGTCATAAAGCAAGGAACTCACTATACGTAAAAGTTAAATACATACAGCTGTGTGAATGGACAAACATTAATATGTGATGAAAATGATGTTTTTATTCAAGCTTGCACATTAATTAGTTGGTGAAAGGTGAAAAAAAATACCAATTAGGATTAAAAATATAAAATATTGACTCACCTACATTAAATTCTCAAACAATACATTATTTTTAAAGAATTCCACGCATAAATCAGTAATATTCTTAGAAAAATTCAAGTCAATATATAGAGTTAAACTCAAGACGAATGACTAAGAGGCATTATCAAGCGCAAAATGAATAAGAGTTGGAAAAATAGTCAGAAAAATGACGTAATACTTGCATGAGAACTTACTGGAAAGACAAACAAACAAACAAGATGACGAAATAAATAAATTTGAGAGAGGAGAAATATATTGATAGGAATGTATCCGAGAGATGATAGGGATGTACTCGAGAGGGAATTTATAATTTTTTAAATGATAGAAATTTTTTAAAATTATGATAAAATAAAATATTTATTTAGGTAATTTTTCCTAATATGTTTTCTTAGTCACTTCTCTGTTATAATTTAGTAATTTATACTTAATAAATATTTTTATATTTTTATTAATGTAAACACAATTAGTTATTATATTTATTTTTATATTTAAAAAAGAAAAAGACAAAAACTATAAAGAGATTTTTGGAAAAAGAAAGAAGAAAAACAAAGAAACATATGCATGTGAATCCTTACAATGTCAATTGACAGACGAAAGAGAGTGGGGTGGGTGTAATTTTGTTGTACTGTGTGGGTGACCTGGTAATTTTACTTTCTCCGGTTCGTAATACTTCAAATCGATTTGAATTGGCTTAGAGTCTATTTGATATTGTTTTTGGGGGTCAAAAATATTTATTTTGAGAAAAAAATATTATTTTTTAAAAAAAATTAAGTGTTTGATAAAATAATGAAAGTGCTTTTAAACGGAAGCAGAAGCAGTGTTTCTGTTGTTGAGAAAAAACTAAAATTTTATGCTTTTCAAAGAACCAGAATAGAAAATTAGTTTTTCAAGACTAAAATATCCCTTCCAATATATACATATTTATCAATATATCTGTAACACCCCAGAAAAAATTTGAACTAACACTCGAACCATCCTTCGTGGTGAGTAGGATTTTACCAAGGAATTTAAAATTTCTTAAGCATTAAGGTCAGGTCACTAGATATAGCACCTTGAGTTTCAAAAAAAAGAATTAAAGAGAATTCATTCAAGTCATTCCTAGGTTCCTCTAAGTTTTGGGTCAACTTAAAATGACTATAACGTTCAGTACAAGATGAGTTAGGAGACTCATAAGATATCAAATGAAAGGTCTTGGAATTATCTTTCCAACGCCACCGAGTTTGCTAATTTTTGAGCTCGTATGAGGGAGATATGACCGTTTGAAGTCGGGCTGTTCAATTAAGGAAGGTTTCCCGAATATATGAGGGGTATTTTGATCTTTTCCTTACCCAATCGGATTTAAGCATTTTTAGTAAGGTTTTAGGAATTTAAACTGATTAGAATTAGTTTCAATCATCCCCAAAAGCATTTAGGGTTTTAGAGAAAATATTCAAGAGGAGAAAAAGTTCAAAGTTTCAAGCGTTCGTTCAAGAAATTCAAGATTTCGCCAAGAACCAACTAATTCTTTGAGGTATGTAAGTTTCCATAGTGTTGGGTCCGCTCACCCACACGTCAATCATGAGTTTCTTTTGCGAATCTATCCATAAATATTGAACAATTTAATTTCTTGATGAGTTCTTGATAAGTGTTCTTGAAGTTTCATTATCGATTAAGTTTTGATGGAAGATTCTACTTGGGTCAACTTCAAACGACCATATCTCTTAGAATATAAAGAGTTATGTGGGCCATAACCTATCAAATTAAAGGTATTTGAATCTACTTTCCAACGCCACATATTTCGCGTCAATCCAATTTCTGAGTAAAAAATTATGACTATTTTAGTAACCTGATACAATGATGTTATGAAAATTAGCCGACGGGAAAACATTAAAAAGGGTCGTTTTTGTCTTTTTACCTCGAAGAAAACCCTAAACGAATTTCTGGACTAATAAAAGGCTCAAAACAATCAGATTTTCATCTTTTAATCCATCATTCTCTTCTCTCTCAAACCCTAGCGTAAAACCCTAAGGAAAAATCAAAGTAGAAGACTCCATTCAAGATTCTTCTTCAAGGTAAGTCTTTCTCCAAGAATTCCAATCTTTTCAACTCAAATTCCTCCATACAATTATGAATCACTAATGAAAATCATAATTCTTGGCCATAGAGATTTCAAGAAACTAATTCAAGAATCTCAAGAAAGGTTTGTTTGATCGTTTACCCTCAAGCTAGGGTTTCAAGGCTTCTAATCAAGTTGTTCTTCAAGATTCTTCAAGAACCTTGTTCTTTAAGGTATGTAAGGCTATCATAGTGTTGGAATAGTTCGTCCTCACACCCTACATCTTCTTTCAAATCAGTAAAAGAGTAATCTAGGATTCTTTCCCTAATTTTGAGTATTCTTGAGATAAGTTGATTTTGAGTTCTTGAGTTCATGTTTCTTTTAAAAATTCTATTCCTAATTTTTGAGTTTCTATATTGTTATTGAGATCCTTGAGTTGATTTGTTCATGTCTATATTTCAGCATGAACCCTATTTTGAGTTATAAATCTTGAGAAGCTTTTTAAAGCCAACACTTGAGTTTTAAACTGAGTTTTTGAGAAAGTAAAGATGAGTTTTGAGAAAGAGCTTTTAAAACATGATTAGTATGATAGTCGAGTATGCCATCAATGTTTACAATATGGTAACTAGTTATGTCATCAATGTTTAAGCAATATGGTTCTAGCTAGTATGCCATCAATGTTTAAGCAGTATGGTATGTAGATAGACCATCAATGTTTATGCAGCATGACTTCCCGAGTCATCAATGATCATATTAAAATATAATTTTTGATATGTTTTTGAGAAAGAGTTTTCAAGTATGAATTGAGTAAGAGTATAAGGGGACTATGTATTCCCAAAGGTATCAATTTTTACATTGATAAAAGAGAAACTGAGTCCAAAAGATATTTCAAGAGCAGTTACCTCTTTTAAGAGGGTAGTTTGAGTAATAATCTCAAAACACAGAAAGCGTTATGTTTTTTTAAACATGTGAGTTAGTTACATTTTGGGAGTAGTATTGAGTATCAATATGGGGACGAGTTTGAGTTCAGATAATTCAAAGTCTCCATAAACTGTGTAGCCAACATGGGTAGAAAAGGGTCATACTTTTTAGATGATTTCTTAATGCTTTTAGCATAGAATAGTGGATCCACTTAGTGAGTAGGTTCTATACCCCGGCAAAGTATAGGATGGCCCTGGCAGCGTGTGGCAAGACGTTGTATCATCACATAGTTCATAGTGATGGTTGTCGGTTAGAGAAATTCCCACAGAGATATTTTGTATTCTTATATACACAGAGTTTACTTTGTATTTTCTTATACAAGCAGATTTTATCTTGTATCATTGCATATAAACTGAGTTACTATTGCATTTTTCAATACATTGAGTTGCTATCTATTGTTTTAAAAGTTTTCCATATATTGCATCTTTTATTGTTGCTTTATCCTTGAGTATCTTGAGTTGAGTATCTTAATCTTGAGTTGAGTTTAGTTGAGTGAGTTGAGAAGAGGTAAGTATGTATCCTTTTTATCAAAGATCAAGCCTATGTTTATGCTTTAGAATTCCCCTTACATGCTCGTGCATTCCACGTATTGAGTTATTTGGCCTGCATCGTTTCATGATGCAAATACAAGTATTCAGGATCATCAACAAGCGTTTCGTTGAGGTCATGTGATATTTCAGTCATCTTTGGTGAGCCTTCTTATATTCCGGAGGACTTTACCTTTACCTTACAGTAGTAGTTTTGAGATGTCGTGGGTCTTGTCCTCATATCTTTCTGTAATAGTAGAGGCTTCATAGGTACACAAAGTTGAAGAGTTTTCTTTATCTTTTGAGTATTGTTCAGACTTTCTTAAAGTTCACTATAGGAGTACAATGAATTTAATTCAGTTTTTAAACTTTTGCATGCATAAGTTAGTCTTCCGCTTGTAGTCAGCCATGATGAGGGTTCGTTTGGGGACCAACAATGGTTCTTATGTGTCGGCCACATCCAGGGTATACACTCGGGTCGTGACAATATCTCTTATTAATCAATTAGCATATATCATAAGCTTGGTTAAATTTAATTTATGAATTTTATTTTTTATTTTTATATATTAAATTTTTTATTTTATTTTTAGTTTATATATTATTATTTTTATATTTTACTTATTATTTTTTAGATATATCCAAAAAAAAATTAACAAAAATATTTTGCAAAATTAGAAAAAAACAATTAAAGATTTCAGCCCTCCCAAAAAAAAATATAACATTGTTTAAAAATTTGAATATGTACATTTTATTTAAATAAAATAAAAAATTTAACTAAAATTTTTATAATAGGTTTTTAAAGTAGTTTCTCTTTAGAAAATAATTTTAATATTAAAAGTACATTAATATTTACATTTTTTTTAGTTTGTCTCACAAAAGCATTTTTAAAAAAAAAAATTAGCCAAATAGAATTTTTTATCATGTTTTATTTTAAATTTTAGCTATTTCAGTATTACAAATACATAAAGAGAGAGATGAGCAAGAGAGGAAAGAGGTGAGGTAGGATATTTTAATATCTTGTTTATGGATTATAATTGCTTATTTTGTAAGATTGTACATATTGAAGATATTTTGATAGTTTTCACAATTTGTGAAATTTTCAAGAATCTAAAATTACAAGTCCAATAAAATTTTAACTTCATATCTATTTTCATATAACATGTCTAAACATATACTTAGGGCCATTTGGTCATGCGATAAGAACTCATGAGATGAAGTGAAAGTTTTGTTTGTACATGCAATTTGGACATTTTATGTTGTATGTTTTTTATAAACATAAAAACTTCATAAGTTGTTAAACTATTAAAATTGTGGAGAATTTTCGCATATAACCACTCAAAAATAACTTAATTATGTTCCATAGCTATATTTTGCTAATTACAACTTGTTGCTACATGTTAGAGGGAGGAGAGCAGCGTGCGAGAGAGGGAAGAGAGTGGAGAGAGGCGGATTGTATATGTATATCTGTCAATAAGTGTGGTATGTTCGAAGGAAGGTTAATTTTTTACCTGTGTCATGGCAATACGGGCAACTGAAGCATTTATCTACAAACCAAAAGGTCAGCAAGTTTCACTTTTCCTATAAAATAGAAATGTCATGCGAAATATATTGTGGTAACGATGAAAATATTATCATTACAAGAAATCTCTAGTCAACTTATCTATGGACATTGGTAGATCATATATGTGAGCTAGTCTGTAAATTGGAAGGGAAAAAAAACAAGAAATTTTCACAGTAAAAAAGAGAACTAAATCTTGTCATTAAATTAATAGGAATATGTGTCCACGCTAACCAGAAACCAAGAAGTGAACCTTTATTTTTTTGCAGAACAAAAGAAGTAGTAGGGGCAAAAATACAACATGTTGAACCAGTTGTGCCGACGCTAACAAGAAACCAATTAGAAATATAAAAACAAGCTTGAGAAAATTAATAATATATCTTGATTTGTAGTGGCAGGCATCTGCAAATAGAACTAACCTGAAACAATACAATAAGACTTGTCATTTTTAATCTGTGAGCGAGAGAGTTTAGTTAAAAGTAAAACCCAACACATGCAATGAGAATTCATTTGACTGTTGTGTTTCCTGTACTCAACTGAAGAAATGATTTTCGACTAATCCAAATAAGAATTCTTGTGTTCTTTCAGTGGATATTATCATACATTGACCTTTATCTGGTATCTTCCTTTTTCCTTTGTTCAAGTTCAATTAAAACGTTAAACTCCCTAAAAACAATCCCTTTAATTTACTCAATAAATGTTTACATCTTCACTTCGTCAAGAACACTGTGTTCTGTCATTCATTTTACAAATTAACTGCAACTACGTACGTACATTTTATATTACTTTTGAGCACAACATTAGTGTAATCATATACCCCTCTCGTACAACATTTAACCAACTTACTAACACTAATAGAGTAATAATATACAGAATTTGCTATTATTTTACCTGTAGGGCTTTGACAATGCCATCTATTATCTCGGTTCCTCCAATTTAACAACTGAGCATTAGCAATTTCACGGACTCAAATTCTCACAAGTAGCAAAATTTATGATCAAGAAACCAAGCGGACATTAATTATTACCTCAGCACCAAAACCTTGACAGCAGTCAGCACCAAAATCTGTTGACACAACTGTTAAACAATGCGAACATATCAGCACATGTGATTACTATACAAACTATTGCTTCTCTTTTTTTATACAGATTGGGGTTCTGAAAAGTAGTCAAGTTAGGTGAAATGAAGATGTACCTAGCTACGTCATCCAATGTAGCAGCAAGTTTTGCAGCCTGTTCCCATGTTCTCTGCAATTACAAATTTGAATGTGCTGAGGGTGTCAACTCCTTCCGAAACAATCACTATGATAGTGCATCCTGATTAAAGTTACACCAGAGGTAAATAATTTCAAACAAAGAGGTTCCACTAGGAATATTGTATGTATGCAGTTCCCTAAAAAATCAGTAAATACAAATTTACATTCTTCTGTTGATCAGTTGAATGCTAGTTAACATCTATTACCTAGATGCAACAATATGTTACCGGGTTCATCTGAATCTATTATGTTCTGCGCGGAGCATGAGTTCAGATATAAAATCCACTAAATTTGCAACAAATAGTAGATATAATCCATAACTTTAAAAATATATTGGATTCAATACTAAGAACATTAAATGATTAACTCATAGAGCTTAAATCCATTATGCACCATTTCGACAATTCTCTTCTGAATTGACCATATCATGCAATTGATATGTTAAAAGGACTGTAAGAAAAGGATTAAGATTTTAGAAATACCTTATTCATGGGTTGGGTACGGGAATTGAACTCTATGAGATCGAATCTCTTGTTGTTCCTCAATAGCTCAGTGGTAGAGCGGTTAATTAGTTGTGCATAATTATCAGCAAAACATTGAAACTTCTTAATCATTTAACAAATTTGAATATTACTTTCCAAAATCAACTGTCCAATACAAACAAATACATGACCTTTAAACCTCTAAAATAAGTCAACTAATCTCGAAAAAGGTAAGTCAGAAACTTATTATAACTATTACGAAAGTTTGAAATTATATAATATTTGGATTGGATTAGAAGGGTATGAAGTGAGTTGAAATTTTTTCCAGCCTTTTAGTTTGGGGGCCAATGTGCATAGTTTCTTAGTCGTCCTTTCTCTTACGAATTACACTGTTTTTAGTAATTAAAGGGTCTGCAGGAAACCCCAAAAAAATCATGTAATAAACAATGATTGAGATATGCACAGAAAATGAAAGAGGGCAATTTTGAGAAGATAATGAGAGCTGCAAGAGTCCTTTAGAAATTCAAAGATATTGTAAGAGTTGTAGGACTTTTCTCAACGTAGACATAAACCAGTGTGAAACATGTAATACAAATATAGTAATTGAAAAAGCATAATCATCATATTGATGCAAAAAAAAAGATATCAATAGATCTACGTGACAAGAAACATGGTTGTCATGACCCAGACTGTCGTGATTGGCATCCACACTAACTCTCCGGTGGGAGAACCACTACTACAACCCAAACCAAGCAACTAAAGCAATAACTAAGACATTTAAGTCAAACACTAAGGAAATAAAAATAGAGTTCCCATAAACTCTAACAAAAGTCTAACAATAGTAACTAACAATGCGGAAGAATAACTTAGAACCTGAAAGTCAATGTACCAAAACATTCTAACAATGAACCAAGTCTAAACAAGAAAGGGATACAACCCCAACTAATGAACTAATCAACTAGCTAAAACAAATGTCTAAGTCCGAAAATGGTGGACATAGACGAAACAGAATCCCAAGGTAGCCCGGAAAAATTGGCTCACCCTTGAATTCGAAGCGACGATCACTGATCTTCTAAGCGAGGTCTGTCAATAACCTCTTGAAGATGCCCTGTACTCAACAAAAATTAGAGCAAGTGCAGAATCAGTACACAACCACAGTGTACTGGTAGGATCACGCGGCTATCCCACTAGTGCAACATAAACAAGTCAAACAACATTATAATCACATGTATACATATCAACATATACAATATCATCAACATTTAGGAACAACGAACAATTTCACATTTATGTCAAATCATTGGTCCTCTCATGGAACTCAAACCCAAACAGTTAGCATGCCGAAACGTGGCAACCGATCCCATATTTATGTCGGAACGTGGCAACCGATCCCATTTTTATGCCAGAACGTGGCAATTGATCCGAGTTAGTTATGCTGGAATGTGACAACCGATCCAAGTTAGTTATGTCGGAACGTGGCAACCGATCCCATTCACACACCACAATCACAATCACAAGTATATCATCAAGATCATACATTTAAGTCATGATTTCATGGCATTCATCAATTCTCTATCTCATTTACAACAAGTGTGATCAGCATTGCAACATTCATACATATACAAATATCATAATGAAGCAAGAACAAGCATACATCACACAATCATAGAATCACAACCATCACCTACCTCGAAACAAGCTTTAAACCCTAAGAAACTTGATCCTTCCCTTTCCAGATTCGTTCCGCTTGTTCTTGGTCTACAAACAATCAATATTATACGGGAATCAATAAACAATCATTAATTACCCAGATTACTAACAATTCTATGAACCCTAAATCAAACTCATGATCCCAATTATCCAAATTAGGGTTGTTTCCACCATAGAATCTATAACAAAACCCTTCCCTATCAATATTCACTCATTCTATTAGGTTCTACAGATTGAAAAATGGATTCGATGAGTGAAAAGCTTACATTTAATCTCAAGAATGGTGAAAAATGAGTAGGAGTCGTCTGGGGGTCGTTCCTTAGCTCAAAAAGTTGAAAAGTGCATAATGAGGTTGTTTAGGGGTTTATTAACAACTTTAATTCGCGTCAAGCCCGCCACAACGGCCACCACCCCGCCATAGCGGCCTCGCCGAAGCGGCAAAACCCAGCGTCAAGGCAACATTCTCGAGACAGAGAGTTAATTAAAGAATTCCAAACTTCCCATTTCAGAACACACCTCCAACCCACGACGCTCAAAAAATACCCTTTACGCTAAGACAAATTCCAAGAGTTCTACTCGCCCGAATTTAATTTCGTAAAAGTCGTACGGATTCCTTACTGAGTTATCAACTACTCATGTAATCAAAATCATAAATGATTCACCTGATTGTTACCAGATTTCCCTACACCTCAATGACTCTGATTTCGCCCAAATCTGGACAAGGTTGGGAAAATCCAAATACTATGAAAAAGTTTTCTGGCCTCAAATTTTCCCCCGTTGACTTTTCTATAATGGAGGGAACATGTCGTTACAATAAATACTAATTTACCTATCATTCATCTCCGAGTGACAAACTTAGAAAAAAAGGCTAAGGAAGGGATGAAGTAGTACCTGAATCGACGAACAATTGGGGATACTTCTCTCGCATGTCCCTCTTGATATCCCAAGTAGCTTCCTCAACTGGACGATGCTTCTATTGAACTTTCACAGACTTAATCTCCTTGGTCCTCAACTTGCGCACATCACGATCAAGAATTGCAATTGGTTCCTCATCATATTGGAGGTCCTTGTCTAACACAATTGAGTCTCATTTAATGATATAATCCCTGTCACCATGATACCTCTTCAACATGGATACATGAAATACCGGATGAACACTCGATAAATTAGGAGGTAAAGCCAATTTATAAGCTGCTACCTGCCCCACGGATTCAAGAATTTCAAATGGACCAATGTATCTAGGACTTAGCTTTCCCTTCTTACCGAATCTCCTCACCCCTTTCATAGGTGATACCTTAAGAAGAACATTTTCACCGAATTGAAACGTCATTTCTCTTACTTTATGATCCACATACTTCTTTTGTCTACTCTAGGCTGCTAGAAGCTTAGCTTGAATACTCCTAACCTTATCTTGAGCATCCTTCACTAAATCAACCCCCAATGGTTTCACATCTCCAACCTCAAACCATCTTATGGGTGATCTACATCCCCTCTCATAGAGTGCCTCGAATGGTGCCATATTAATATTGGAGTGATAACTATTATTATAGGAGAATTCACACAACGGTATGAACTTATCCCAATGTCCTCCAAAATCAATCACACATGCCATCAACATGTCTTCTACTACTTGCATAGTCCTCTCCGACTACCCGTCTGTCTGTGGATGGAAGACTGTACTAAAAGTGAGTTGTGTGCCTAATTCATCATGCAATTTCCTCCAAAACTTGGATTGAATTGGGTACCACGGTCTAAGATGAAAGAGAGGGGCACCCCATGCAACCTCACTACTCACATAAACTTTAGCCAATTGTTCAACATTATAATCTATTCTTACCGGAATGAAATGGGCTGACATAGTCAATCTATCAACCACTACCCAAATAGAATCAAACTTCCCAAAAGTCTTGGGAAGACCAACCACAAAATCCATGGCTATTCTTTCCCATTTCCATTTCGGAATTGGCATTCTTTGAAGTAAACTTGCAGGCCTTTGATGTTCATACTTCACTTGTTGACAATTTTGACACTTCGTCACAAACTCCGCTATGTCTTTCTTCATGCCCGGCCACCAATAAATTTGTTTCAAATCTCTATACATTTTAGTCACACCCGGATGAATAGATTATCGCGAACCATGAGACTATGCCAACAATTTCTCAATCAAGTCATCTACTCTAGGAACACATATTCTCCCCTTGAAATTTAGCACACCATCCGCATCAAAAGTGATCTCTTGTGCCTTACCCATCGCAGTCTTCTTTCTAAGTTCCTCCAAATTCTCATCCTCAAATTGTTTGGCATTGATCTCTTCAATGAAGTGGCCCTTACATCAATACTAACAAGCACCCCACCTCTTTCTGAGATGCCCAATTGCATGAATTTAGACTCTAAGGTCTGAATTTTTTTAGCCAAAGGTCGTTTGGATACACTTAAGCAAGCTAAACTACCTATACTCACCGTTTTTCGACTCAAAGCGTCTGTCACCACATTAGCCATGCCCGGATGGTATTGAATGGTCACATCATAATCCTTAAGTAACTCCATCCACCTTCGCTATCTCAAATTCAGATCCTTTTAAGTGAACACATGCTGCAAACTATGATGATCAGTAAACACTTCACACTTAACACCATAGAGGTAATGCCACCAGATCTTAAGAGAAAACACTACCACTGCCAACTCTAAATCATGCGTTGGATAATTCCTCTCATGCACCTTCAATTGAAGCGATACATAAGCTATAACATTCTTATCCTGCATCAACATAGCACCCAAACCAGAATGTGAAGCATCACAATAAACAATAAAATCTTTACCTTCAACCGGTAATGCTAGAATAGGCACGGTGGTCAAAAGAGTCTTGAGCTTTTGAAAACTCTCCTCAAATTTTTCAGTCCATTCAAATGGTACCTTATTTTTTGTCAAATTGGTCAAGTGAGTGGCAATAGAGGCAAAAATTTTCACAAACCGACGATAATAGCTAGCGAGCCCCACAAAACTCCTAACTTAAATCACAAAACTTGGGCGGACCCAATTCTTAACCGCCTCAATTTTTTGAGGATCTACCATTACCTCTTCTTTTGAAACTACATGCCCCAAATATGCAACCGATTTCAACCAAAACTCACACTTAGAAAATTTAGCATAAAGTTTTTGCTTCCTAAGAACACCCAAAACACTATGAAGATAGTTGGCATGCTCTTCCTCACTTTTCGAATAGATCAAAATATCATCAATAAAGACTATAACAAACGGATCAAGAAATGATTTGAACACCACATTCATCAAACTCATGAAAGCTACAGGCGCATTGGTCAAACCAAAAGACATAACCAAAAACTCATAGTGCCCATAGAGAGTTCTAAATGTCGTCTTGGGCATGTCCTCAGGCCTAATTTTCAACTTATGGTAACCGAATCTTAGATCAACTACACCTTGTAATTGGTCAAAGAGATCATCTATTCGAGGCAATGGGTACCTATTTCGAATAGTGACTCTATTTAATTGCCAGCAATCTATAAACATTCCCATACTACCATCCTTCTTCTTAACAAATAAAACAGGATCACCCCATGGAGAAGCACTAGGGAGAATAAATCCCTTATCAAGGAGCTCTTGGATTTAAGCCTTAAGCTCTCTTAATTCTACCGGAGCCATGCGGTATAGAGGGATAAAAATGGGGCGCGTACCAGGCTCTAAATCAATCCAAAAATCTATATCTCTATCCAGAGGCATACCAAGCAAATCATTAGGAAATACTTCACTAAATTCAGACACCATAGGAATAGACTCAATGGATGGAGCCTCAATCTCAACATCCCTAATATGAGCCAAATAAGTCAAACAACCCTGCTCTACCAGTTTACTACCCCAAATAAAGGATATAATCTTAGCTTTCTTAGGCTTGTACACCCCTTCCCACTCTAATTTTTCCCTTACCGAAATTTCTAGAGTTACAGACTTAATATTACACTTAAGCACATCATAATAGGGGGTCAACCAAGTCATGCCTAAGATTATGTCAAAGTCAATAATATCCAAACTCACTAAATCAGCCCAAGTCTGAAATCTCATAAACAAAATAGGACAAGCACGATAGACATGGGTAACTACGACTGACTCTCCAACTGGGGTAGAAACACGAATAGGGGCATCAAGAATATCACAAATCATATAAAAGACTGAGGCAAATCTCACGGATACATATGAATAAGTAGAACCCGAATCAAACAACACGTTAGCCATCCGATCACAGACAAGAATAGTACCTGTGATCACCGTATCAAACGCCTCCACTTCATTCTTGCCCGAAAAAGCATAACACTGAGCCCTATCATCATGACGAGCCACTTCCCTGCCTGGTTGCGCGTTACCCCTACTTTCGTTACCATTACCATTTCCTCTACCTCCACGGCCTCGCTGATTACCTTATCGCCCACCTTGTGGACGTCTTTTACCATTATTACCATTTTCCGCGGGTACAACTACTCTAGATTGCTGCTGCGCGGAATCAAACATACGCGGATGGGGACAATCTCTCCTCATATGCCTAGGTTCTCCACAGTTGTAACAAGTACGATCAAAAGATGGTTTGCCGCCCGTCGAAGGCGCGACTCCCTGGCTATCCTGAAAATTATGAGATGGAATTTCCGAGTAACTATCTGTAGAGGCGGGCATAACGAACTGAATTGACTTGGCTGTAAGCGTTGGTCTTCTGGACCCCTTGGAATAAGAAACTTGAAAGTTACCCGAGTTTTTGGCCCTTTTTGCCTATGCCTTGGCTTGACCGTCTCGCCTCACCCCCCCTCCACTTTCTTAACATAGTCTGACACCTCATTAAAGCTTCTCCCTGCAGAAATCATATGAACAGATAATACTTGCAACTCAGAATTTAGTCCTCTAATAAATAACCGGATCCTCTCCTCGTCTGTAGTCACCAACTGCATAACATATCTAGACAAAACATGGAACTTGGCCTCATAAGCAATCACAGTCACACCACCTTGCTCCTACACCATAAACTCATCTTTCTTGCGATCCCTCAACGTCCTAGGCACATACTTCTCTAGAAAATAGAGCATGAAATTGGGTCCAAGTAAGTGGAGGTAAAGTAGAAGATATGCATTCCATATAAGCTCTCCACCACTGCTTAGCCTCACCTTAAAGTTAGAAAAACACAAACTCAACCCTATGATGATGAATAATACCTAGTTTATGAAGCCTCTTATAGAAATCCAGAATGAACTCATTAGCATCCTCATTCTCAGAACCAAGAAACACATGAGGCTCTAACTTCAGAAACTTAGTCAATATTTCATGCTCATTACCAGTCATAACAGAACCCAACAACAGACAGAAGAAAGCATCATTACCTCCAGTCCCACCCACTTTGGGCGCAGTGCTAGCAACAGAAGGATTAGTAGGAGCTTGAGTTGCTTGAGCAGAAAAAAGAACTCTAGGACCAACCAATCACTTTAAGAACGACATGATTTGTTGAGCTAACACTGGATCCAAAGGAGGAACACATGTAGTCTCAGCCTGCACCTCTCCGTCTTGTCCCAAATCCTCAACATCAACATTCTCATTTATCTCTTCATGATGCACATGAGGGTTCTCATTCATAGGAGCATTCTCAACAAGAGCTCCATTTCCAGCAGGTTCTACTCTTCCAAGACCTCTACCCCTAGCTCTTCCACTACCCTTGCCTCGACCGCGACCTTTCGCTGCAGATTTCTCAACCAAAGCATTGATGGGAGCTACGAGCCTGACGCCGTTGAATTTAGTATTAAACATCTGCGGCAGAAGAGTGACGGAGGTTAGATACCAATTTGAATCTCCAGATACCAATTGGAATCAAGCCATAGCACGAAAGGAAACAAGAGAAAACAAAGAGATTTCCTAAAGTCCTATAGCCTCTCGAAGAAAAGTAAAGGGGTCCCCGTACCGTTCCGCAAGACTACTAAACTAGTTTAGGTACATCGAGATGAACGAACCTAGGCTTTGATACCAACTTTGTCATGACCCAGACCGTCGTGATTGGCACCCACACTAACTCTCCGGTGGGAGAACCACTACTACAACCCAAACCAAGCAACTAAAGCAATAACTAAGACATTTAAGTCAAACACTAAGGAAATAAAAATAGAGTTCCCATAAACTATAACAAAAGTCTAACAATAATAACTAATTGTAACACCCCGACTCTTTGAAACGTATAAATTGACTCATATCTTCATGGAAAGACCAAGAGAGTGGGTAATAAATTAAGAATAATATTTTATGTGATATTTTAAGTGTTGTATCTCAAGTTTTAAAGTTGGGCAAGTGGCAAAATAAAAGTTGGCGAAAGTTACCGTAAATTCCTTTTTAAAGATTTATCTGAAATTTGGGTCAAATGTCTCGGATATTTTCTCCCAATCTATTAAGAGTTATGGTCCTCGCGACCTATGAAATCGAAGGTCTACGAGTCTAGTTTCCAATGCATTAACCCGTTCATTCATACGACTTTAGAATGGAGAGATATTTGTGTTTTCGTGGGACTGCGCAAGTAGGCACGTGAGGTGGGGCCCTAGGTCGGTGGAATGTTACATATATCTTCTTCTTCGACCTTTTTCTTCATTTTTAAGTTAAGAACCAGAGAAATTAGAGAAACCCATTTCTAAGATCAAGTGAAGTATAGATTTTCTCGACTTAAGTCCTTGACGAAAGTTGTTCTACGCGTTGGGCTCATCATCGTGGTATATTTGTTTTATCGATTTCGTAGCATATCACACTTTAGTGTTGGGACAGCAAGGGTTTGAATATATTTGAAGGTTTTGAGGCGTATTACGAACCTAAGATCAAGGTAAGACCCTTCTTTCATCGACTTTAGCTTTTATAAGCAGTAAATAGCAATTTGCGACGGAAATACATATCTTTTATCATATTGTCATGGTATCTTTTATTTTTGTGTGTTGATTATGGTCCTACCTTGTTGTACTATCGAGGGAGTTATGAGTAAAAGTTGTTAGGCCACGTGAATTTAGCGAAAAAGGTATGTTAAGGTTATTCCCTACTTACGGCATGTTTTCTTAAAGCTTAGAAGTAATGTATTTGGGTTGTTATCCTTGATATACTTGTAGCCATGATTGTTGATTATTGGCTGCTCGAGTTGATATAATCCTCCTTTGTCGGGATTCTTATTCAGTTAGTAGCGTCCCTATGTTGGACACGACTTAGGAGCCTCCGAGGGCTACAGGACCCCCGGCTTCACCAGCAGTACCACTTCTAGTTCCTCTTATTCCATCTAACCAGGAATTCAAGAGTGTAGTATGTATGTTAGCACCGTTAGTAGCCGCACATCGCCAGCCAGTTACGCCAGATATTGCCGGACCTTCTGAATGACCCGGAAGTTCAAGAGTTCTTGAATTTCTTGCCTTGAATCCTCCACAGTTTACAGGTATAGATCGTAGAGAGGACCCTCAACACTTTGTTGATCAGCTTCATAGGATCTTCAGAGTCATGCATGCATCAGCGACTAAGTAAGTTGAGTTAGCAACATTTCGATTGCGTGATATTGCATTATTGTGGTATGAAAGTTGGGAGAGATCTAGGGGAAAAGGTACATCTCTACCCACTTGGGATAGCTTTACAGAAGCTTTCATAGATCACTATTTGCCTCGAGAGATTAGGAATGGCCGGGTGGACCAGTTTCTGAACCTCCGACAGGGTGGCATGAGTGTCCGAGAGTACGGGCTGAGATTTGATTCATTGGCTAGATATGCACCAGCATTTGTTGATACGATGCATGACAGGGTGCGTAGATTTGTTAGATGGCTTAACTCTTCAGTCTATTCCGATAGTTAATGAGTTTCTAGATGTATTTCCAGACAAACTTCCTGGTATCCCTCCAGAACGAGAAACTGTTTTAGCTATCAATATACTAGCAGGTACATAACCCATATCTATCCCTCCTTATATAATGGCTCCTGCTGAACTGAAAGAGTTGAAGGATTAACTGAAAGATTTGCTTGATAAAGGCTTTATCAGGCTTAGTGCTTCACCATGGGGTGCACCAGTATTATTTGTGAGAAAAGAGGATGGCTCGCTAAGGATGTGTATCGATTATCGACAGCTGAACAAGGCTACTATAAAGAATAGGTATCCCTTTCCGAGGATCGATGACTTGTTTGATCAACTACAAGGTGCTAAGTACTTCTCAAAGATTGATTTGAGATCAGGGTACCATCAGGTACGAGTTCGGGAGAAATATATTCCAAAGACAGCTTTCAGAACAAGATATGGGCATTTTGAGTTTTTGGTTATGTCTTTTGGATTGGCCAATGCCCCGGCAGTGTTTATGGACCTAATGAATAGTATATTCAAGCCGTATCTAGATACGTTTGTGATTGTGTTTATTGATGATATTTTGGTTTATTCACATTCAAAAGCTGAGCATGCAGATCAATTGTGAACAGTCCTTCATGTTCTTCGAGAGCAGTAACTTTACACAAAGTTCTCTAAGTGTGAGTTCTGGTTGAGCTCTGTGGTTTTCCTAGGCCATATTGTATCAGATGCAGGCATTACGATTGATACACAGAAGATTGAAGTCGTAAAGACTTGGCCCAGACCTATGACTCCAACTGAGGTCGTAGTTTCTTAGGGTTAGCTGGGTATTATAGAAGGTTTGTAGAGGGGTTTTTTTCACTTTCAGCACCATTAACGAAGCTGACTCAAAAAGCAGTTAAGTTTCAGTGGACTGAAGCTTGCGAGCATAGTTTACAGGAGTTGA
>JAJONQ010022665.1:0-29176 GCA_036250385.1 Solanum microdontum
CTAAGTATTTCAGTTACATTTGTGTCATATACATATTTAGTTGGGAGTATACTTAGCACCGAGTTGGACTAGGGTTCAACGTACCCTCATAGTCCCAGAACTACGTGGCCCCGTAGGAGTATAAGTCCCCTCTATTAGGCATCAGATTTAGTGGTCACGCCAGTCATGCCTTTATACCTTTGGCAAGGTATATTGGGTCCTCTCAATGGGGCGTATACATCAGACTCCATGTTTATCTCACGTGGTTTATGTCGGTTAATAGTAGCTCCTACAGTCAGACTCTTAGTGCATTTGACTAGGTTTTCAGTATATACTTCAGCATTAAGTTTAGGATGTTATTTTCATGATTAGTACTTGGTCATTGCATTCAGCTTAGCTTTTCAGTTATGTTTCAATATTTGCATTCTTGCTTAGTTTATGTCGTTGCTCAGTTATGGTTTGTTCAACTTATATATATTTGTTCAACTTAGTATCTATATCCTGCATGCTCAGTACATTCCAAGTACTGACACATACTTTACGTTACATCCTTTCATGATGTAGGTTTAGGTACTCAGCATCCACATCGCGCTTAGACCAATTTTCGATCCATATTTCAACAGCTTCAGTGGTGAGTCCTCATATTTCGAGGACAATAGACATGCTTTTCATTTTAGTCTTTTTATTTAGTTTTCAGTTTTGTTAGAGTTAGCTGGGGGGTATGTCCCAACAACTTTACTCAGTTAAAGGCTCTTCAGAC
Source organism: Solanum microdontum (assembly GCA_036250385.1). Classification (NCBI taxonomy): domain Eukaryota; kingdom Viridiplantae; phylum Streptophyta; class Magnoliopsida; order Solanales; family Solanaceae; genus Solanum; species Solanum microdontum. The sequence continues at coordinate 740 of JAJONQ010022665.1, forward strand.
ATGTAGTAGAATCAACTTGAATTGTTAAGTTTAATCTATCAATTGTTATTAAACTCTTAGTATGTTTTTTACATTTAAACTAGTTGGGTATTCCCCACTTTCAGTTATCCATTGTTTTAGCTTCCGCATAGTATATGTCTTATTCAGTTATTCTCAGTATGCTTTATATATGCCATGCATAGGGTTTTCCTGGGGTCACTCGTGATCCTATGTCCCGTGTTACGACAAGGGGGTAGGCTCGCAGCGTGAGAAGTCTTTACTGTATCTGGAGATTCTCAGACCAAAAACCATCACGATGAGCTTCGTGATGATACAATGTCTCGCCCACGTTGTCGGAACTTTCCTATACCTTGACAGGGTATAGAACAAACTCAACTCACGTATCCATCTAATAGGCCTTCTCAGAGGAAGTGAGGAGTCACCCGAAAGTCGGTACAATCCTATCCTACACTGGGTACGTGGTTTATAGGGTAATGAGTTATCTAAACTCACACCCACATTCGTGTTCAATAATACTCTCTGGTTGAGATAAGTTCTCAAAAACACCTCAAACTTTCTAAAAACTCTTTAATCTTTTTAAAATAATACTCTTTCTTTATGAAAAAATGATACATTTGGGAATTATATAGTTCCCTTAAACTCTTCTCAAAATTAGAAGCTTATACTTTCACTTGCTCTTGAACTCATGCTAACTTCTCAAAATCAATTTAAGAAAATTTACTCGTGTTAAAGATTCTCAAGCGAAACTCAGAAATCAGGGTTCATGTGGAATTATCAACATGAATAATAACTCAAAGATCTTAAAGCATAATATAGTGCAACTCATAATCAAGAATTTAGAATTCATAAATAATAACTCAACTCATATAATAAATTCTCGAAACTAAGGGCATAACCCTATATTTAACTCTGACTGACTGAATTAAGATGTAGGGCGGGAGGACGAACTCAGTTCATCATTATGAATAGTCTTACATACGTGGAAGAGCAAAGTTCTTAGCGGAAATCAGAGATTGTCTTGAAAACAATAGTTGTCTCCTCTTGGATCCTTTCTCTAAGACTTGGGAGTGTTAATGAACATAAAAAGATGGGAAAAAGGTTCGAAATATATCCAAACTTTGACCAAAATTGCTGTAAAAATCCCAAACTTTGGGCAGGACCTTTTACCCCCTACACTATTTAATAGCGTATTTTAAAGGTATATATGTACCCACATGGACGTCATAAATATTGCATCATTATAAATAGTAACTTGTCCACGTGGGCACATATATACCTTTAAAGTATACTATTAAATAGTGTAGGGGGGTAATAGGTCCTGCCCAAAGTTTGGAATTGTTACAACAATTCTGTCAAAGTTCGAATATATTTCGAACCTTTTTCCCTAGAAAGATTTATCGACAATTTTAAAACCCTTAATTGGGTATAAAAACATCGAGATTTAGGTTTTAAAGGGGTGGGAAAATACAAAAACGCCCATACTTAAAACAGTCGGAGTGATCTACGATTCCGATCTACGGCCCGTAGGACTTTCTATGGCCCTTTCTTGTCAACCGTAGAACCAACTTCAAACACCTAAAAATTAAATCTTTTCAGAAGAAACCTTTCCATGAATCATCAACCAACCTACGATGTGTAAACCCTTTTTGTAAAACCCAAGTTCGAATTCAAAAATTTTACTTAGTCTGGGTCACTTCTACGGGTCCTTCCTACGACCCGTAGAACTGCCCACAACATGTAGATCCTTCTTGTAGGTCCAAAGTTTTATTAAATTTTCTTTGTAGGTCTGGGGCCCTTCTACGGGTGGGTGCTTCCTACGGTCTGTAAAAGTTTCCACGACTCGTCCTGTCAACATGTAGGACACATTAACGAGACTCAAATTTTCTATGACCCAACTTGGTTCCTAGGACTCCCTTAGCTTCCCTTAAATTGAAGATAATAAAATTATGGTGTGGTTTTTCCCTTTCTTGAAGGAGGAAGGTTTCCACAATAAATATGTGTTTATTGTGGTGTGATTGCTTATTTCACCAAACTCACAAGAACCTGGTTCTTGAATGGAGGGCACAATTTCTTTTATTGGTATCAGAGGAGGTATTTTTGTGTAAGGACTTACATCTTTAAAAGTATCAATGCCTGCACCACCTACACCAAAAGCAGTAGCTTCCCAAACTCGACCACCACTGTTCAATGGAAAGTATTATGGATTGTGGACCCTATGATGGATCACTTAATAGGATAAAATCCATACCTCTGTGCCTTGGATTGTTCCACCATACCCATGAAAAAGGAAATTGATGGAATCACTCATGTACAAAAGGAAAGAAAGGAATGAGATGCTGCGGTTAAACTGGCAATTTAGAACAATGTTAAGGTGAATAAGATTTTGATATGCGGTATAGGTCTAGATGAATACAGTCGAATCTCATCATGTCAGGACGCGAAATCAATATGGGAAACACTACAAAGCGCTTAGTAATGGACAACTCAGGTAAATAAGTCTAAAATTGACAATTTGACAGGCAATATGAGGTGTTTCATATGGCAGAAGGTGAAAAGATTCAAGATATGGATACCAAGTTCAATACAATCATCAATGAAATATACTCATTATGAGAAATGATTCCTAATGGAAAGGCCGTCAAAGAACTTCTAAGTGTTCTTCCAGAATCTTGGGAGAGCAAAGTAGAAGCTATCATTGAAGCACGTGAGTTAGATAAGCTAGCTATGGATGAAATCATTGGAAACCATTTGACTTATGAACTTAAGAAAAACTAAGAAAAGGAAATTGGAGAAAAGAGAAAAGAAAAGAACCTGGTTCTCAAAGCTACAACACTAGAAGATTTCGAGGATGAGAACATCACACTAATGACCAAGCTATTCTCCAGAATTCTAAAAAGACGACAGGTATTCCAGAGGAAGAACTTTCAAAAACTAACTGAGAAGGATCTAAAGGAATATGTTTGTCGCAAATATGGAAATCTAGATCACTTTATCAAATTTTGTCCACTATGGGCCTTGGAGCTCAAGATATACAATCTATAGAAAGCAAAGGAAATCAAGAATGATAAGTATAGTCCCACAAATAGGAGGCTGACCAATCAAGAAGCTAATCTCTCAGTTAAAAGGGCCTTTGCAGGTACGGGAAATCAATCTGAGAAAGAGTATGAAGATGGTGGATCCAAAAATCAGTATTTACTGGCAATTGTAGAGACAAACAAGTATGACTTTCTTGCACTAGTGACTCTAGAAGAAGCAAATGAAATACTTATCAATCTCAAGAAACAATTTTAGCACTGATGGCTAGAACAGATTCTAAGGAAGATGAAGAAGATGACAAACAATCCAAGGTAAGCTTTCATCACATTAGAGGAGATCTTCATTTATACTCTAAGAGAAAACTAGAATCTCTATTAAACACTCTCATGGATGGATACTAGTCCGTCATCTCTAAGAAGGATCAAATGATTGACGAGTATACATCTCTAAGAAAAGAAAATGTGAATATAGGGAAAAATGATCACTGTATTCAAAATAAAATGAAAGAACCAAGAAATGACCTATACCCAGTGATTAAAAAGAATGAAGCTCTCCACAAAGAACTTCAAATCACTAAGATGGAAACAACACACAACATGAGATGGACAAGATCATCCATCATGCTCGACAACATCCAAAAGGGTCAATTCTCTACTAGACATGGAATAGGGTTCAACCAAAAGTCTATTGAAATCACTAATCCCAACAGAGATTGTCTATGTATTCACTGTGGACTAACCGGACATAAGAGTAATGCATGTCCTAAAAAGCTAAAAAAACATGCAAATAATCTAAGGTTTCTTAAAAAACCAGGTGGGGAAAGAATCACGAAACTTGTTCCAAACCAAAAACCTTACCAAAATAGGTTAAGAAAAATCTCATTCATCCTTTTTCTAATAAATAAGGACCCAAGTGGATCTTGGTACCCAAAAATAACCTTTGAATATTGATGCAGGAACCGATGGAAGGATAAATTAAGTCATGGTACCTAGTGTCACGCCCCAAACTCAAGGGGCGCAACTGGCTCTTAATGCCAAAACTCAGGCCCGAGCCGACCCTGCTGAACCATTTTCTACTAGCGCATGACAGCCACACGCAATCATGAAAACAAACAAGTATATCTCGAATTAAAACTATGCCCTCGACCGGCAAGGCCCCTGTCAACTGATCTATAAAAGAAACAGCTACTCCCAGGAGAGCATATAAATAAATAGCCAACTAGCACAAAAGTCCTGATTGGGCCATCAAGGCCACCATGATATCTATACCAAAACTGAAAGTAGGTATATTTCAATACAATACATCAAACAGCTCACAAGCTTCAACAAACCAACAACATAGGCCAGTATGGCCATAATGTAGCTATACCCCCCACATACTAGTCTGCAAGCCTCTAAGAGTACTAAAGATTAGCGGGACAGGGCCCCAGCCTACCCATAAAGATATATACAACAAAAGGTAACAAACCTCCCAACTCTGGTAGCTCCAGAGGAAAGAGGCTAGCCAACCGGATAAAAGTCAATCCTGCTGCTGAGGAGGTCTACTCGGTCGTCTGTCAGGACCTGAATGCATGAATGCAACACCCCCAAGGAAATGGGGCATCAGTACAAAATAATGTACAGGGTATGAAAGGCAATAGACTATGATGAAGTATCCTGATATACTGGAATAATCTGATAAATAAATTGAGGATAAAATAAGTGTACTGGCCTGCTCCTAAAACTAATAAAACAACAATCTAACCAAGCCCCTATAAGCTCGGCATGTACAAATAGCACACAAGACCACCTACTCAGGCCCCCATAATCCCGGAAGGTGCCAATCAGCCTATATACCCCTATCGGTAGTCCCCTATCCCCGTAGGCAGTCACATGGCCCTCTTAGGCATTAATATAGCCCCGTAGGTAGCACATAGCTCTCTTAGGCATCAACATAGCTTATAGACAACTCATAGGCCTCTTAGGAAACAACATGGCCCTATAGGAAACACATAGCCTTCTTAGGCATTAATATAGACCTGTAGGCAACTCATAGTCCTTCTAGGCATCAATATAGCCCCGTAGGCAACTGATAGCCCTTTTTGGCATTCATATAGCCCTGTAGGCAGAACATAGCCCTTCTAGGCATAGATCACATTTCTGCAGCTAATCATAAAAGCCCCAAGGGCAACAATAACAATCCAATCGCTAAAAGCAAGCAATTTAGTTATAAGCAACCTATACAAATAGCCTCTAAGTTGTGTCCAACATAGGGACACTACTAACTGAATAAGAATCCCGACAAGGGAGGATTATATCAACTCGAGCAACCAACAATCAACAATCACGGCTACAAGTATATCAAGGATAACAACCCAAATACATTGCTTCTAAGCTTTAAGGAAACATGCCGTAAGTAGGGAATAGCCCTAACATACCTTTTTCGCTGAATTCACGTGTCTTAATAACTTTAATCACAACCCCCTTTGATACTACAACAAGGCAGGATCATAATCAACACAAAAGAATAGAAGATACAACGAAAATTTGATAAAAGATATGTATTTCCGTCGCAAATTGCAATTTGTGACTTATCTAAGCTACAGTCGATGAAAGAAGGGTCTTACCTTGATTATAAGTTGTAATACACCTCAAAACTTTAAAATATGCCCAAACCCCTGCTGTCCACACACCAGAGTAGGATATGCTAGGAAATCGATAAAATAAATTATACCATGTTGCCGAGCTCAACGCGTAGAACACTTTTGTCAAGGACTTAAGTCACAAAAATCAGTAACTTGGCTTGTCTTAGAAGTGGGTTTTGTAGGTTTTGTGAGTTTTCAAGTTCTTCACTAAGGAAAATGAAAGTAAAATGAAGACAAGTTGAAGAAGATGATATATATAAAGTTCCACCGACCTAGGGGACCCACCTCACATGATTGCTTGCACAGTCTTGCAAAAATGTGAATATCTCTCCATTCTGAAGTCGTATGAACGAATGGGTTGATGCGTTGGAAACTAGACTCGTAGACCTTCTCTTTCATAGGTTGCGGGGACCATAAATCTTAATATATTGGGAGAAAATGTCTGAGAAATTTGACCCAAATTTCAGACAAATCTTTAAAAAAGAATTTACGGTAACTTTCGCCAACTTTTATTTTGCCACTTACCTAACTTCAAAACTTGAGATACAACACTTGAACACTTAAAATATCACGTAACACATCATTCTTAATTTATTACCCACCCTCCTGGTCTTACCACGAATATACGAGTCAATTTATACGTTTCAAGAAGTCGGGGTGTTACATCCATCCCCTTTTAGAAACATTCGTCCTCGAATGAAAAATCTGAGTCACGTGGTTCAGTCCTTAGGAGTTACCAAAATTTAGGCAGTGTATCCTTTGTAGATGTCACTATCCAAGAACCTGAAATGCAAAATTTCTAACCTAGGCGTCTCACATGATGACATAAATAGCTAAGCACTATAGCTCCACCATAACAGTGCGAGCAGATATACAACGGCAACCACAATAATAATAAGCAATAGTATATATATATAAAATCAAATAGGTATCTTACCTTACTACCCTAATATAAACTGATATGCTATCACCCTATGGTATGAAACAAGTGAGGATATTTGGACCTCATGCCATCCTCAGCTTCCCAGGTCACCTCTTTTCTATTCTTGTTTCTCCACAATACTTTAACTGAAGCCACCTCTTTTGTCCTCAATTTATGGACCTGCCGATCTAAAATGGCAACTGGAGTTTCCTCGTAGGACAACTCCTCTGTGATCTGAACATCCTCAACTGGGACAACCCGAGAAGGGTGTCCTACGCACTTTCGTAGTATCGATACACGGAAAATTGGATGAACAAATTTTAGCTCCGAAGGCAATTCTAACTCATAAGCCACTCGTCCTACCCTTTGAAGGATCCGGTATGGCCCAATGAATCTTGGACTAAGCTTTCCCTTTTTGGCAAATCACATAACAACCTTCATAGGCGAGACTTTTAAGAATACCCAGTCATCGACACAAAACTCTAAGTCCCTTTGTCGCTCATCTGAGTATGACTTCTATCGGCTTTGAGTTGTTAGCAACCTCTCCCAAATGAGCTTAACTTGTTCCACTGTTTGTTGTACTAAGTCGGGTTCAATCAACCCTGACTCACCTACCTCGAACCATCCAATGGGGGATCTATATTTTCGCCCATACAAAGCCTTATAAGGTGCCATCCCGATGCTGGAATGATAACTATTATTGTATGTGAACTCTATAAGAGGCAAGTGGTCATCCCAACTTCCCTTGAAGTTTAGCGCGCACGCCCGTAACATATCTTCGAGTGTCAAAATTATGCACTCAGCCTGGCCATCTGTCTGAGGGTGAAAGGTTGTACTAAGATTAACCTGTGTCCCCAGTCCTTTTTGGAAGGACTTCCAAAAATTGGCGGTGAATTATGCTCCTCTATCAGAGATAATAGATATTTGGACGCCGTGTAGCCTAAAAATCTCCCTAATATAGAGCCCTGCATAGTCTTCGGCCGTAAAAGTAGCCCTGGTAAGAAGTGGGTTGATTGTTAGTCTATCAACAATTACCCAAATAGAGTCAAACTTGCGACCCGATCGAGGTAACTCTGTAATAAAATCCATATTAATTGCTTCCCACTTCCACAAAGGAATGACTATCTCCTGAACTAGCCCAACGGGCTTTTGGTGCTCAACCTTCACCTATTGGCAGTTAGGACACTGTGCCACAAACTCAGCCAATGTCCTTCTTCATCCCGTGCCACCAATAGATCTCCTTAATATCATGATACATTTTCGTGAACCAGGGTGAATAGAATAACAGAAATGATGTGCCTCTTCCATAATCCGATGTGGAAGCCTTGCAAGATTCGAAACACACAATCGACCACTATATCTAAGGACTCCATCTCCTGCTATATCAAATGCTAAAGTCTGTTGATTTTGATACTTGGCGCTGAGCTGCTCTAAGCTAGGATCCTCTTGTTGCCGTGATTTTACTTCTACAGCTAGAGATGATACGGCTGTGTCCTGAATTGTTACCCCACTATCTTCTGCCTCTAACAATCTGACTCCCAAGCTAGCTAACTGATGACGCTCTCGCGCTAGCTCACGCTTCTCAACATCTAAATATGATAAACTACTTTTAGATCTTCGACTGAGGGCATCAACTACCACATTCGCCTTTCCTGGATGATATAAATTGTCCACGTCGTAGTCTTTCAGTAACTCAAGCCATCGACATTGTCGCAGATTTAACTCCTTCTGTCTAAAGATATATTGAAGCCTTTTATGATTTGTGAAGATGTCAATGTGAACGCCATACAAATAGTGTCTCTAGATCTTTAGCACATGCACAACTGCAGCTAACTCTAAGTCATGGGTCGGATAGTTCTTCTCATGCTTTCTTAACTGCCTTGAAGCATATGTGATAACCTTACCATCTTGCATTAGAACACATCCCAACCCAACACCAGAAGCATAATAATACACCGTATACCCTTCTGAACCGTCTGCCAATGCAAGAACTGGTGCTTATGTCAACCTGTCCTTCAGCTCCTGGAAACTATGTTTGCAAGCCTCAGTCCACTGGAACTTAGTTGCTTTTTGAGTCAGCTTCGTTAATGGAGCTGAAATTGAAGAAAATCCCTCTACAAACCTTCTGTAGTACCCATCTAACCCTAAGAAACTACGAACCTCAGTCGGAGTCATGGGTCTGGGCCAAGTCTTTACGGTCTCAATATTTTGTGTATCAACCGCAATGCCTGCATCTGATACAATATGGCCTAAGAAAGCTATAGAGTCCAACCAGAACTCACACTTAGAAAACTTTGCATAAAGTTCTCGATCTCGAAGAACCTGAAGGACTGCTCGCAGATGATTTGCATGCTTATCTTTTGAACATGAATACACCAAAATATCATCAATAAATACAATCACAAACAAGTCTAGATACGGCCTGAATATACTATTCATCAGGTCCATGAACACTGCTGGGGCATTAGTTAATCCAAAAGACATTACCAACAACTCAAAGTGTCCATATCTAGTTCTAAAAGCTGTCTTTGGAACGTCTTTCTCCCGAACTCGTATCTGGTGGTACCCTGATCTTAAATCAATCTTTGAGAAACACTTAGCACCTTGTAACTGATCAAACAAGTCATCTATCCTTCGAAGGGGCTACTTATTCTTTGTAGTTTCCTTATTTAGCTGTCGGTAATCGATACACATTCTTAGTGAGCCATCTTTCTTCCTTACGAACAACACTGGTGCACCCCATGGTGAAGCACTAGGCCTAATAAAGCCTTTATCCAACAAGTCTTTCAGCTGATCCCTCAACTCCTTTAGCTCAACAGGAGCCATTCTATAAGGAGGGATAGATATGGGTTGTGTACTTGGTAGCATATCGATAACAAAATCAATTTCCCGATCTTGAGGGATACCAGGGAGTTCCTCTAGAAATACATCTAGAAACTCATTAACTACCGAAATAGATGGAAGAGTTGGTGGTTCTGCATCTATATCATGAACGTGAACAAGATGATAAATACAACCCCTGGTAATCGTCCTCCTTGCCTTAAGATAGGAAATAAACCTACCTTTAGGCGTTGCTGTATCGCCTTTCCATACCCGAATTGCCTCTCCAGGAAAGTGGAATCTAACAATCTTTGTCCGGCACTCAACATTAGCATAACAAGACGCTAACCAGTCCATACCCATAATGACATCGAAATCGACCATCTCTAACTCTACAAGATCTACAGAGGTCTGACGGTCGAAATTTCTATCGTGTAGCCTCGATAGACTCTCCTAGCAACAATAGACTCACCAACTGGTGTAGATACAATAAAAGGTCAATCTAATGACTCTGCTACTATACATAACCTCCCCGCAATAAATGGAGTAACATAAGACAAAGTAGATCCAAGATCTATCAAAGCATAAATACAATGGGAGCAAACAATCAACGTACTTGTCACAACATCTAGTGATGACTCTGAGTCCTGTCGGCCGATTAATGAATGTGTATGGTTCTGTCCACTACTAGAACTAGATGCTCCCTCTCTACCTCCGCCTCTACCCCTACGTGTTAAAGTCTGGGGTCCACACCCTGTAGACTGTGCTGATGAGGAAGAGCATACTATTGACCTGGTCGACTGACCTACCACCCTAACCTATGGTAGGGCAGTTTCTCCACCCATGCCCCTCCTTTCCATAAGAATAACAACTTGTGGAACCCTGTCTGCACCTCCCAAAATGCATCCTACTGCAAGTAGCGCAACGCGGTGGGGATGTCCTAGCCTGACCTAAACCCCTCTACTGCTGCGAGTCTGATGCTCGTGATAACATGGGCCTGACTGTTCCTGATGATTAAATCTACTACCTTGGAATTATTGTGGTGGAGGTCTAGGTGGCCTAATAAAATATCGGGGTCTGGGACCACCCTGAAAATCTCCCTGCAAACCAGCGGGCCTAGCCCTCTTCTGTCTCTCTCTCTCCCCTCTCACTTGTATACTGTAGATGTCGGTGATCCTCTATGCCGTGTGCGAAGGCCTGAATCAGCGAGATATCCATATCATCTTTTAGCGCAGCGGTAGTACAAGCCTCGATATAGTTTGAGTCAAGCCCTCCCACAAATCTACGTATCCTGTCATACATCATATCATCAAATGCTGATGCATATCTAGCCAATGAATCAAATCTCAGCCCGTACTTTTGGACACTCATGCCACCCTGTCAGAGGTTCAAAAACTGGTCCACCCAACCATCCCTAATCTATCGAGGCAAATAATGATCTATGAAAGCTTCTGTAAAGCTATCCCAAGTGGGTAGAGATGTATCTTTTCCTCTAGATCTCTCCCAACTTTCATACCACAATACTGCAACATCACACAATCGAAATGCTGCTAACTCAACTGACTCAATCGCTGAGGCATGCATGACTCTGAAGATCCTATGAAGCTGATCAACAAAGTGTTAATGGTCTTCTCTGCGATCTGTCCCTGTAAACTGTGGAGGATTCAAGGTAAGAAACTCACGAACTCTCGAACTTTTGGGCCCTTCAGAAGGTCCGGCAACATCTGGCGCAACTGGTTGGCACTGTGCAGCTACTAACTGTGCTAACATATATATTGCACTTTTGAAATCTTGATCAGATGGAATAGGAGGAACTAGAGGTGGTACTGTTGGTGGAGCCGGAAGTAGCCCTCGGAGGCTTCTGAAGCTGTGGAGAAGCTATAGGGGGCTGAGAAGATGTCTCCCCCTAGGTCTCACAATAGGCTACCTCCACATGTGGTACCTTGTCGGTACCCTCGCTTGCAGTTGTATCTAGCCCCTGGCTAGTTGTTGTCTGTCTAGTGTCAGTCATCTCTATCTACATACAAGTATCAATTATAAGCAAGAAACCTCAACCCTTAAACCACCGCACTATAGCACGAGGTAAGCAAAAGAAGAATAGTATTCTAACATGCCCGATAGCTTCTTGCTTATCGGATGTGGTGCACAACACATTTACAAACAAGACTTTACTAGACATGGCTTGCAGATTCCCTAGGATACGACGTTGCTCTGATACCAAGTTTGTCACGCCCCAAACTCGAGGGGTGCAACTGACTCCTAATGCCAAAACTCAGGCCCGAACAGACCCTGCTGAACCGTTTGCTACTAGTGCATGGCAGCCACACGCAATCAAAAAAGCAAACACGTATATCTCGGCTTAAAACTAAGCCCTCGGTCGGCAAGGCCCCTGTCAACTGATCTATAAAATAAATAGCTACTCCCAGGAGATCATATAAATAAATAGCCAACTAGCACAGAAGTCATGATTGGGCCGTCGAGGCCACCATGATATCTATACCTAAACTAAAAGCAGGTATATATCAATACAATACATCAAACAACTCACAAGCTTCAGTAAACCAACAACATAGGCCAATATGGCCATAACATAGCTATACACCCCACACACTAGTCTGCAAGCCTCTAAGAGTAGTAAAGATTAGTTGGGCAGGCCCCAGCCTACCCATAAAGATATATACAACAAAAGGTAACAAACTTCCTAACTCTGGCAGCTCCGGAGGAAAGGGGCTAGCCAACCGAATAAAAGTTAATCCTGCTGCTGAGGAGGTCTACTCGATCGTCTATCAGGACCTACATGCATGAATGCAGCGCCCACAAGGCAATGGGGCATCAGTACAAAAATAATATACAGAGTATGAAAGGCAATAGACTATAATGAGGTATCTTGATATACTGGAATAATCTAATAAATAAATTAATGATAAGATAAGTGTACTGACCTGCTCCTAAATCTAAACTTATCAAAAATAATGAAACAACAACCTAACCAAGACCCTATAAGCTCGGCAGGTACAAATAGCACACAAGACCACCTACTCAGGCCCCCATAAGCCCGGAAGGTGCCAATCAGCCTATATACCCCTATTGGTAGTCCCAGATCCCCGTAGGCAGTCACATAGCCCTCTTAGGCATTAATATTGCCCCATAGGTAGCACATAGCTCTTTTAGGCATCAACATAGCTTATAGACAACTCATAGCCCTCTTAGGCAACAACATGGCCCTATAGGAAGCACATACCCTTCTTAGGTGTCAATATAGACCTGTAGGCAATTCATAACCCTTCTATGCATCAATATAACCCCGTAGGAAACTCATAGCCCTTTTTGGCATCCATATAGCCCTGTAGGCAGAACATAGCCCTTCTAGGCATATATCATATTCCTGCAGCTAATCACAAAAGCCCCAAGAGTAACAATAACAATCCAATCGCTAAAATCAAGCAATTTAGTTATAAACAACCTATACAAATAGCCTCTAAGTCGTGTCCAACATAGGGACGCTACTAAATGAATAAGAATCCCGACAAGGGAGGATTATATCAACTCGAGTAGCTAACAATCAACAATCACGGCTACAAGTATATCAAGGATAACAACCCAAATACATTGCTTCTAAGCTTTAAGGAAACATGCCATAAATAGGGAATAGCCTTAACATACCTTTTTCGCTGAATTCACGTGTCCTAATAACTTAATTCACAACCCCCCCTTGATACTACAACAAGGCAAGATGATAATCAACACAAAAGAATAGAAGATACAATGAAAATCCGATAAAAGATATGTATTTCTATCGCAAATTGCTATTTGCGACTTATCAAAGGTAGAGTCGATGAAATAAGGGTCTTACCTTGATTATAAGTTTGTAATACACCTCAAAACTTTAAAATATGCCCAAACCCCTGCTGTCCTCACACCAAAGTACGATATGCTAGGAAATTGATAGAACAAATTATACCATGTTGACGAGCTCAACGCGTAAAACAACTTTTGTCAAGGAAATAAGTCACGAAAATCAGTAACTTGGCTTGTCCTAGAAGTGGGTTTTTTAGGTTTTGTGAGTTTTATGGTTCTTCACTAAGGAAATGAAGGAAAAATGAAGAAAAGTCGAAGAAGATGATATATATATATAAAGTTCCACCAACCTAGGGGACCCACCTCACATGCCTGCTTGCGCAGTCTTGCGAAAACGCGAATATATCTCCATTCTGAAGTTGTATGAATGAACGGGTTGATGCGTTGGAAACTAGACTCGTAGACCTTCGATTTCATAGGTTGCAGGGACCATAACTCTTAATAGATTGGGAGAAAATGTCCGAGACATTTGACCCAAATTTTAGAGAAATATTTAAAAAGGAATTTACGGTAACTTTCGCCAACTTTTATTTTGCCACTTACCCAACTTCAAAACTTGAGATACAACACTTGAACACTTAAAATATCACATAACACATCATTATTAAGTTATTACCCACCCTCTTGGTCTTTCGACGAAGATACGAGTCAATTTATACGATTCGAGAAGTCGGGGTGTTACACCTAGATATGTGTGCTCCAGACAGATGAATGGTGAAAAAAATCTTCGTCTCACTAAGTAACTACAAGGGTGAAAACGTTTCTTTTGCAAACAGAATGAAAGGTGAAATTTAGGGAATCAGAAAAGTTAACCCCAATCACACTCAAGCAATAGACAATGTGTACTACGTAAGAGGATTACAACACAATATGCTTAGTGTGTCCCAAAAGCGCAACAAAGGAATCAAGGTGATGTTCACTTCAAATGAATGTAGAGTGTTCAATCCAATCTCTAGGAATTTGGTTCTTCGAGGAAAAAGGCATAAGAATGTAGTCAAAGCAGACATCATGAGTCCTAAAGAGAATTCGCTACAATGTCTCAGTGCCATCACTGACATCTCTCTTCTTTGGCTTAAGAGGCCGAGACACATCAGTTTCTCAACAATGAACAAGCTCATATCAAGAGACCTAGTCAAAGGCTTACCTACTAAGAGATTCAATGATGATCAAGTGTATGGAGCATGTGCTCAAGGAAAACATGTAGAGTCCTCATTCACACCAAAAATGATGGTAAGTACAACCAAGCCTTTGGAACTACTTCATATGGACTTGTGTGGATCAATGCGTGTGCAAAGTAGAGGAGGAAAAAAATACATTTTTGTAATAGTGGATGACTACACGAGATTAACTTAGACCATATTCCTTGTAACAAAAGGTGAGACATATGACATGTTTGAAATTTTTGTGAAACTGGTTCAGAGGAAGTTTAAAAGTGAAATCACTAGCATTCGTTCAAATCATGGATCAGAGAAATATTGTTACTCGCTTAGACTCTGGGATTCATACAAGATCTAAACTAAGGTTTATGTGTGCCTTCTTAGCTTACTTGTCCTTGATAAAACCTAAGAACATCAAATAAGTTCTCTGAGATCTAGATTAGATTATCTCCATGTAAGAAGAACTAATTCAGTTTGAATGAAGCAAGGTATGGAACCTGGTTCCTCGACCTCATGATAAAACTGTTATAGGAACTAGATGGGCATTCAGAAACAAGCTTGATGATCAAGGGAAAATCGAGGAAAAGAAAGCCAGATTAGTAGTACATGGATACAATCAAGAAGACGGAATAGACTATGATGAAACATTTGCCCTGATAGTAAGGATGGAAGCAATCAGGATGTTAATCGCCTTTGCAACCCATATGGAGTTCAAACTGCACCAAATGGACGTTAAGAGTGCCTTTCTAAATGGGTTTCTTCAATAGAAGGTGTATGTCAAACAACCACTTGGCTTCGAAAGTCCTGACCACCTTAACTTTGTTTATAAACTAGATAAATTAGTATACGGCTTAAAGAAAGCACCAAAAGCATGGTATGATCTAATATCAAGCTTCATCCTTACAAACGAGTACTCAAGAGGCAAGATTTACAACACTCTATTCTTTCAAAAGAAGGGTAAAGATTTACTCATAGTTCAAGTATATGTAGATGATATCATATTTGGAGGAACAGATGAAGTTGAATTTACACATGTAATGAGCAGTGAATTTGAAATGAGTATGATGGGTGAACTCAACTTCATCCTAGGACTTCAGATCAAGCAATCTCCATCTGGCACTTCAATTCATCAACAAAAATATAACAAAGAGCTGCAAAGAAGTTTGAGATGAATGAAGCTAAAATGAATGACACCCCAATCGGAATGACAAGCAAGCTTGATAAAGAGTAACTTGGTTCTCCGGTAAATGACATAAAATACAGAGGAATGATCGGATCACTATTATATTTAAATACAACTAGGCCTGATATTTTGCGTTGTTGTATGTGTACGTTTTAAACTTGCCCAAAGGAATGTCATTTAAAATTCATGACAAGAATTTTGAGTTATCTTAAAGGTACTGTGAACCTGGTTCTATGGTGTCCAATAAGAGACTCGTTTGATCTAGTAGGATTCGCTGATGCAGACTACGCCAGATACCTAATGGATAGAAAAAACATGTCTGGAATGACTCACTTTTGGGAACATGTCTAGTATCTTGGGATACAAGGAAACAAAACTCAGTTACCATTTCCACGGCTAAAGCTGAATATGTATCAACTGCCTCATGTTGTGCTCAACTCCTCTGGACAAAGCAACAACTTGAAGATTTTGGGATTAAAGTAGGTTTTGTACCTATTAGATGCGACAACACAAGTGTTGTGAATATGGTAAAGAACCTGGTCCACATAAACAAACAAAGCATATAGATGCGCGTCACCACTTTATCAGGGAAAATGTGGAGAAAGAACTCATTATCATGACTTTTTGTAGGACTGAGGACTAGGTTGCTGATTTATTTACCAAAGCACTTGGGAAAGAACAATTTCAATGAAATCGACTGGCCTTAGGGCTAGTGCATCAAGAATTTATTTTTTGGACATATTCATGATGAAAGATTTGCAACATGATTTCAGCACATTATTATAACTAACTCATCTTGGTGCCTTGTCACAGGTATACACTTACAGTAGGACAATACTCCTATCAGGTCTAATGATATTTTTCTTAGTTTCCTATAACTATGGTATAGATGAGCTCTCATGTTAAGGAACAAGTTCTCGTCTTAAACAAGTATGCACTAATTTTCATTATACCCAACTTAACAACACATTTCAGCATACGATTTTGTATTTTAAGAAGTTTATGAACCCGGTCCATCAAAATAAACCCACATTTAAAACCTTAACATTTACGCGGGAAAAACTCATTAGCAATGATCCTCAATCACTCCTCTCATACGAAAAACTCAATTTTCTCTTGAACTTCCCATCAAGTGTTAGAATTGAAGAAACTTTACCCCTATAAATGAACCAGGTTCTTGTACTTTTGTCGAGACAAACAAAACGCAACACAATAATACAAAGATTTTATCGTGGAAATCTTCCTACCTCAAGGAAGGTAAAAACCACACCACAATCTTATTCACTTCAAGATTCACGTCCTTTTGGGATTACAACTTAACAGTCAAAACGAACTAACTCTATACTCTCAAACGATTAACTATAATCGAAGACTCAATAGTCTAAGAAGTCAAACTCGCTTCATCTTATAATTTTCTCAAAATTCTCTCTTAACTCTACCCCCAAGAAGTCAAACCCACTTCTTGTTACAATTCACTCAAGACTCTACTCTCCAAGAAGTCAAGCTCACTTCTTGTTACACTTCTCTCAAACTCTTTTCAAGAAGTCAAACCCATTTCTTGTTACACAATCTAGGAATTGTTACAACTCAATAATAAACCTAGAACAAATCAACAAAGACTAATAACCCTAGACTTTAATTGATCATACTTCAACATTCAATAGTTCAGACTCGAACAAAACTCATGAACCAGGTTCCAATGTTGTTGTGACGAAGCCTTGCAGTTTTGCTCGAATGGCTATTATTCTCAAGATGATAACTTTCGTGAATATGCAATAAGTATCGCTCTGCCTTTTCTGGAAAAATATCTCAATTTGTGTTTATGCAGACACTGCTCTTTTCCTTCTTTGGCTTGAACCTTTTATAGAGTTTAATTTGCCTTCATCAATTTCTACAAGGAAAGGAATAACAAATCCTTTTCCTTCTTGAACTTGTCTATATTTACTTTTTTCCTTATTAAACTTGAATTGCTACTTCTTTATTTCTTTCCTTCTTTGCTCCTGTGTTTCAGCTCTTTCTTTGTTTCTTTTTTTCGCTCATTTGTTTCTACACCTAATATTTCTCTTCTTTTCCACCATCTCTCATTCTTGTACAGGTTGTCTGCATTCACATCTAGGATCTTGGTTGACCTGATAGAGCACACAAAAGACCACAAGTAATGAACCATGTTCACTTTATCAATCATCAAAACTACTTTATATGTTCTCCTACTTCCCAATAAGAATCCCATTATTAATCCCCTTTTCCCAACAATCCTCTCCACTCATCTCTCACAAATAAACCCCAAAATCCCCTCGAACCCAGAAAACCCTTACCATGTATACACAACTAAACCTAGTCGCCTACTCCAACAATGAGGACTCTTTTTCCTCAACGGAAAGGGCATATATGTCCATGTCACCCAGGGCATTGTCTCGGGGGGAAGGTGTCACCTCTACTACACCATCATCTACGCCACCTAAATCCCCTCCTCACCGGTTGCCTTCTCCGATCCGACCATTATCTCCTCTATCACCATACGCCTCCAGCAAACCCTTCACTCCCTTACCATCCCCACCACCTTTTGAAAACCCCATCCTTAATTTTTCTTCCCAGCCATTGTCCCCAGAAATCCTCATTCCCACAAACACTTCAAATCCACCCAGTCCACCACCTACTATCTTTGATGACCATGATATTAATGATATTCCTCTCAGTCTACTGCATCCTACAGTACCCAGGAAACCTCGCAAGCACATTACGGCAAAGAAGACTACCCTTCGAGTACCATTCACATGAAGCCCAGTCAGGTGCAACTTGGTGTGGCTGTGGAATCAAGTAGGAAACAACGTCATACCGGTACCCTCCTCAATATCTAGTTGTTTGTGATTCGGAGCTTGATGAAGCATCTAACCGTTCCCTTTGATTCCTCTCCCCCTCTACGAAAAATAAGTAAGAATTTGGCCAAGTACTTGCAAATGGGGAAGGAACGATTCTTTGGGTCTAAATTAGTTTTAAGGGGTCGAACATTTCATCATAAAGTTTGACCTTTTAATTAAAAAGGTTCGTAACTTGCTATATTTTTAGGGTTTAGTGGATCTGTTCTTGGACACTAGGTTAGAAGTCCATGAAAATGAGGTATTGGAATTTTATGTGAACCTAAATGTGTTGGAGGGTAATGTTGCTACTTCTTCTATCAATGCGGTTGAATTAGTCTTTGATAATGTCCGTCTTGGTGAAAATTTTCATGTTCCAACAGTTGGGCTAGCTGAATACGTATGGACGAAAGATTAAAATTGTTTTCTCACATCAAAATACACACAAGGGAGGGTCACTACAAGACCAAAAAAGATGTTAAAGGGGAGATTACACCTTTTCACAAACAAATGTACGAATTGGTGCACAAAGGGGTTCTTCTTAGGGGAAAAAGATATCATGAGGCTTCCTTTAGGGATATGGGAATATCCAATGCCTTAGAAAACAAAGAACCTATTAACTGGCCTTCTCTTATGATAAAACACATGCCCAAGCGGTTGACCCTAAACCTAGTCCTCATCAGTTGGCTTTTGGCAACCTCATCACCGTTGTGTTTAAGGCGTTTAATGTTCCCTTGGGGGAAGGGAGCAGAAAAGATATGATTTCTAGGTCTACTCTTTCTCACTACAGATTGCTTGATAACGACGACCTGGTTTTTGCTACCGCTCCCAAGGCTACTGTCCCAGTTGCCACTCTTTTTACTAATCTTCATACTTCTAGCGAACAAAATTCTTCTCTCTTTACTAAGATTGAGACTCTTCGCACCAACCTTGTTGAGTCACAGGGGGAAGTAGCAAGATTGAAGGACCAGTTACTGCAAAAAAAAAAAGCATGAAAACAATGCTCGTGTGAATTGTGTATTACAACTCTTGGCACTTTATCATACTCCACATACCCCACCTTCTTCCACCTCTTAAATCATTCCTTTTGGATTCTTTTAAGACATTCTAGTATATTGCTATGTTTGGTGTCCTTGTTGTGTATTTTGGTGAAGCTCTACAATCTTAACACCTAGTTCACACTTTTTACTTGATTATATGTCTTTGATTTGATGTGCTATGATGTATATTATTTGGGTGGTTAATATCCTTAGATTTTGCTTATTGTCTGCTACTCTACCTATGTGTTGCCCCTATGGCTCTAAGTTTGTTATAATATCTTGTTGTTATGATATATTTTCCTTCTTTTTGATATGTCAAAAAGGGGGAGTTGCTTTGCTGACACAGGTGCTCGAAATGAAGTATACTTGCCATCATCAAAAAGGGGGAAATTGATGAATAATGAATTGCTCAAAATACTTTTAATGATGAAAACATGAACCAGGTTCTCATAACACATACCAGAATTAAATGAAGAAGCAGGAAGAGTTCATTTATGCGGAGTTAAAATATGAAAAACGTATCGAGAGAAGTAAGCCAAGTTAAAAGAGGAAAAGACAAAAAACAGAAAACTTCTAGGCCGAAAAGGAAGAATGCAATCAAGTTCTATAAGGAAAAGGATTAGTTTTTTGGAAACTTATTTCTTTTCTTGTAGAAGTCGATCAAGGCAAAAATCAACCTCTATAAAAGGAAAAAGCCAAAGAGAAAAATAGTTGTCTTTGCAAAATCACAAATTGAGAGAGAGAGTATTCCAAGCGAAGGTTGAATCATCAATGAGATTAAGAAAACGAAAGAAACAAGTACTAGAATTAGGAATTCTTTCTAAAGAATAGTGTTACATTAATTCGTTGGCAATTCAGAACAATGCTAAAGTTAGTAAGATTTTGATATGCGGTACAGGTCCAAATTAATACAATCAAATCTCATCATGTCAGGACGCGAAATAAATATGGGAAACACTACAAAGTGCTCACAAACGGACAACTCAGGCAAATAAGTCTAAAATTGACAATTTGACAAACATTATGAGATGTTTCAAATGGAAGACAGTGAAAAAATTCAAGATATGCCTACCAGGTTCACTGCAATCATCAATGAAATCTACTAATTAGGAGAAATGATTTCTAATGGAAAGGTCGTCAGAGAACTTCTAAGTGTTCTTTCCAGAATCTTGGGAGAGCAAAGTAGAAGCTATCACTGAAGCATATCGGTTAGATAAGCTAGTTATAGATGAAATCATTGGATATCATATGACTTATGGACTCAAGAAAAACCAAGAAAAGGAATTTTGAGGAAAGAGAAAAGAGAAGAACCTAGTTCTCAAAGCTACAAACCAGAAGATTTCGAGGATGAGAACATCACACTAATGACTAAACGATTCTTCGGAATGCTAAAAATAGAATAGGTATTTCAGAGGAAGAACTTTCAAAAACCAACTGAGAAGGATCCAAAGGAACATGTATGCCACTAATGTGGAACTCTAGATCACTTTATCAAATTTTGTCCACTATGGGCGTTGGAGCTCAAGAGAAACAATCTAGAGAAAGCATATGAAAGCAAGAATGAGAAGTATATTCCCACAAATAGGAGGCTGGCCAATCAAGAAGCTAATCTCTCAGTAAAAAGGGCCTTTGCAGCTACGGGAAATCAATTTGAGGAAGAGTTTGAAGATGGTGGATCCAAAAATCAGTCATTACTGCCAATTGAAGAGACATACAAGTATGAATTTCTTGCACTAGTCGCTCTACAAGAAGCGAAATAAATACTTGTCAATCTCAAGAAACAATTTAAGCACTGATGGCTAGAACAAATTCTTAGATAGTTGAAGAAGATGACAAACATTCCAAGGTAAATTTTCATCACATCAGATAAAATCTCCATTCATACTCTAAGAGAAAATTAGAATCTCTTTTAAAAATTCCTATGGATGCATAGTAGTCAATCCACTCTAAGAAGGAGCAAATGATGGACAACTATGCATCTCTAAGAAAAGAAATTGAGAATCTAGAGAACAACAGTCACTGTCTTGAAAATAAAATTAAAGAACCAAGAAATGACCTATACTCAGTGACTATAAAGAATGAAGCTCTCCAGAAAGAACTTCATATCACTAAGATGGAAGTAGCACACAACATGAGATGGACAAATCATCCATCATGCTTGATAGCATCCAAAAGGGTCAATCCTCTACTAGACATGACATGTACTCATGTGAAGAGGATTATGAATCTTTCATGGGTGATTATGATCGAAATTCTCTCAAGCTTGTCAATTAAGCCAATTTTTCGATATAAGACTGTTTGTAAACTCAGGTACAATCTTTTATCTCAGGACCCTTTATTTGTTAACATGTATAAAAAAAGATCCCTTAAATGTTTGAAATTAAGGGATCTTGTTTCAAACATGTTAACTAATAAAGAGTCCTGAGATAAAAGATTATACCTCAGTTTACAAACAGTCTTACATCGAAAAACTGGCCTAATTGAAAATATTGAGAGAATTTCGATCATAAGCACCCATGGAAGACTCATAATCCTCATGACATGAGAGATTCTTCTTATTTTACAAAATGAGCTTTTGACATCCATTATTGTCACTTCCTTTGAACAAAAAGGTTTGCTAGTTTTGAGGATTTTGGTCGGCTAGACTTTCATATATATAGTGGGCTCCAAGATTTTGTGAATTATATTTCAATCCAAAATGACTATAGACGTTGACTAAATAGTGTTGACTGACTTCTAGAAAAATATTTAAGGACAAAAATTAAATGCTACATTCCATTATTATTCTTTAAGATGAATTCTAGAAGCCAAAACAAATATAAGTCACTTCTCTAATCATTTACCTTATTTAGCCATTTGAATAAAACAATATCAATGTTTTAACTTTTTAGATAAAGTTCATATTTATAATGTATCCACACCATATAAGATTCGAGATACCTTTTCCTACCTTATAGAATAAGGAGATTGATATTATGTACTATAGAAAGTGAAATAGTGATAAGGAGTTGTGGAAATGTGTCACATCCTGAGCCTACACCCTAGACATGGTTGGAACTCGAAAATCATTGTTGATCTCCAATCAAACCCTTGGCTTGGCTAACTACTTAGCAGAAGACTAAAGGTCTGTTTGGATTGGCATAAAAAAGTAGCTTTTAAGTCAAAAATAAAAAAGTCAAATTGAAATGACTTTTAAGTCAAAAAAATAAAAGTAGGAGGAGACCTACTTTTGGTTTTTGACTTATTTTAAGTCATTTTAAACTTAGTTTAAGTCATTCTTGACCTTGCCAAACACTTCTCAACCTATTTTAAGTCATTTTTGACTTATTTTAAGTTATTTTTTATATTTGTCAAACACTTTTTGAAGACAATAATAGTTTGCCAAAATAGTTCAAAGGAAATACTGAAAGAAACTCAACACTAACTATCTATGAAGCCTCTATAGTTCAACATAAATATCGGGCTAAGACCAACAACAATAATAATAGATTCACCAATACAGTGAGGGACTTCACTAGGATGATCTGAGTGGTTAAGTTTTTGTAACACCCTGTATGATAGAACAGACCAAAATGCATATTTCAGGGTTGCAAGTGCAACCCACGGTTACCACTCACGAATAGTAGGGTGACCCACGACCCGTGTTATTGGTCCGTGGATGGCTATTTGCGACCCTTCCCCAGAAACCCCCAGAAATTTGTCTAAGTGTTGACCCACGGCAGAACCTACGAACCGTAGGTTAGGTCACGGACCGTAGTCCATGTCCATGGATAAGACCCCCAATTTCAGCTCCCAGTCACTGATCGAAGGTTGACCAGCACGAACCGTCGATCGATCCACGGTCCGTCGGTCCCGCCCATTGGTGACCCCAACAACTTTTAAGTCATGGGTCTTTTGGTCTTTTCCTTATGCGTTAGACCCCAAAACTACGTCGTTTAACCCCTAAACTACATAGTTTTGGTTAGTTTTAGCCTAGTAACTAAATTAGAATCTACCCTAAGCAAATCATTCACCAAAAACTTAGAAAATTAGAACGCAGAAAGAGAAAGAGTCGACCAAGCCCTAGTCCAAGAACGCAACAGGTTTTCATCAGTTTTAGCCTCGAAATCAATATATTTCTCTGTGGAATTCGTCACATGTATGTGAGATTTCACTAGTGGGTTCCTTTCACCTATTAGGTCCCTAGATTTCAATCAGAATCTTGATTCCCTTAATATTATCTAGACCTAGGGTTTCTTGAATGTTAGAAATTGTTGGGTTTTAGCTGTTAAAATGATCCAAGTTAGATTATCACAAATTCAGTAGCTTTTGGTATAGATTTCTTTATAAATTCAGAACCCTAGCTATGTAGTTCTTTTAGTCCATGAATTACACATACTAGGTCAAATATGTCACATATATACATCCATGCCTCAATTTTCGAATGTCCATTGTCAGTATATTAATGTTACATTTTCAGTTTGCATGTCAGTATTTTGAGTTATCCATTATTATAGAATTTCAGTCATAATGTGTTAATTATTTAAGCAATTGGAAGAAGCTAGAAACCTAGTGGACTAAGGTCACTCACCCTAAAGTCCCATAACTATGTGCCCCGTATGTTGTAAGTCCCCTCTGTGGGGATCATTTTAGTGATCACGCCAGCATGCCTCTATACCTCTGACAGAGTACATTGGGTTCTCTCGATGGGGCGTATACATCGGACTCCACATGTAGCTCATGTGGTTTTATGTCGGTTATTAGTAGCTCCCTTACAGTTCAGTCAGATTCTATTGAATTGACCATGTTACCAGTATAGTTCAGTATTCAGTCTCAGCATGTTATAAACTTGGTCATTGGATTTAGTTTAGCCATGTTCAGTATTTCCAGTATCATTATCATGTTTAGATTATATCATTGCTTTATTGCTTGTTCAGTTATGCTATTATTTAGCTTTACTCTATCCTGCATGCTCAGTAGCTTTCAAGTACTGACGCATACTCTACGCTATATCTTCTCGTGATGTAGGTTCAGGTCCTCAGCAGTCAGATCATGCATAGGTCGGTTCCTAATTTTCAGTTCAGAAGAATCAGTGGTGAGTCCTCATTCTTCGAGGACAGTTGACATGTTATCTTTCCATTTTAGTCTTAGTTTTAGTTTTTGCTAGATTTAGTTGAGGCATGTCCCAACATTTCTAGTCAGTAGAGGCTTTATTTCGGACAAAGTTAGTTTCAGCTTTAGTATTAGAGTTTGACTTTTCATTTGTATTCAAACTCTCAGTTTTTTTATTCAGAAAGTATATGGGTATTCCCCATCATTTCAGATTATCATATGATTTTGCTTTTGCACAGTGCTTTATTGATTCAGTTTACTGTAGTATGCTTATGATATGCCAGCAGGGTTACCTTGGGGTCACTCGTGATCCTAGGTCCTATGTCCGCGTCCTAGGGGTAGCTTCGGGGCGTGACAAACTTGGTATCAGAGTATTAGGTTTAAATGTCCTAGGGTGTCTAAAATTTCACACTAAGTAGAGTCATTTTCATGGATGTGAAGTGCACCACATCTAATGAGAGGGAGGCTACGAAGTGTTTTAGGAAATCTTCATTTTCTTGCTACTCTTATTGTACATGAGGTATGATCCAACTTCTCGTTATAATCCTTCGTTATGCGTTTCAGATCATTCCTCCTCGTAGAGCTTACGCAAGAAATGTGAATGCCAGGAATGCAAACGCAGCTCCTCCAGTCCCAGATCAGGAAGTTTCAAATGCTGAATTTTGGAATGCTATCAAGTTGTTGGCTCAGAGTGTGACCAACCAGAATAATCAGCAGGTTCCAGTTCTGACAAATACTAATGTTGGGTCAGCTGCAACTAAAGTTTGGGATTGTTTTAGGATGAATTCGCCAGAGTTCTTAGGATCGCAGATTGGTGAGGACCCCAAAACTTCATTGATAAGGTCAAGAAGATCTTTGGATTAATGCAGGTAACTGGGAATTATCGGGTTTAGTTGACATCTTACCAGTTTAAGAATGTAGCTCGTATATGGTATACTGAGCGGAAAGTGAACATGGGTACAAATGTAGCTCTTATTACTTGGGAATGCTTTAGTGAGACCTTTCTGGACAAGTTCTTTGCAAGAGAGTTGAGGGAGGCCAAAACTCAGGAGTTTATGAATTTGAGTAAGGGTTCTATAGCGGTCCAAGAGTATGGACTCAAGTTCACCTAACTCTCTAGGTATGCTCCTCACATGGTTACTGATTCCAGGGCTCAAATGAACAAGTTTTTGTATGGAGTGTCATACTTAGTGAAAACAGAGTGTAGGAATGAAAATATGAACATCTCTAGGCTCATGACTCATGCTCAGCATGTTGAGGGTGATAAGCTTAGGGAACAGGCCAAGGAGAACAAGAAGGCTAGGACAAATAACTATGACTATTCTTAATAGAAATTGGGTGGTGGAAATCGCTCGCAGTTTCAACGGAAGTCTTCAGCTCCAGCACCTTCATCGGCTAGTGCTCCATCTTCCAAGTTCCGAAATAATCAGAAGGGTAGGGCATCAAGCTCTAAGTCTCAGGGGAGTGTTTCAGGCACCAGAACCTACCCAACTTGTCTAAAGTGTGGCAAGAACCATCCGAGCGAGTGCTTTGTAGGAAATGAAGGATGCTTTGGGTGTGGTCAGTCTGGTCACAGGTTGAAAGATTGTCCTTCTAAACAGGTTCAAGGGGGCAATAATAGTAGAGCTCAGTCCACAACTTCAACAGCATCGGCAAGTCGCCCGACTCAACAGGGTGACTTATCTGGTACAGGTGGCGGGCAGTGCCAAAATAGGTTGTGTGCTCTTCAAGCTCGCCAGGATCGGGAAGATTCTCCGGATGTGGTCACTGCTACGTTACGACTCTTTGACTTAGATTTTTATGCATTGTTAGATCCAGGGGCTACTTTTTCCTTTGTAACTCTTTATAGAGTGGTCAAATTTGATGTTAGTCCAGAAACTCTCTCAGAACCCTTCTCAGTCTCTACTCCAGTCGGTGACCCAGTTATAGCTAGACGGGTATACAGAAATTGCCCTGTCACAGTCTCCCAGAAAGTCACCTCATCAGATCTTGTAGAGTTAGAAATGGTAGACTTCGATGTAATTCTAGGCATGGATTGGTTACTTTCCTGTTATGCCTCAGTCGATTGTAGAACTAGGATTGTTCATTTTCAGTTTCCTGATGAACCAATCTTAGAATGGAAGGGTAGTATCTTAGTGCCTATGGGTCGATTCATTTCATACCTCAAGGCCAGAAAAATGATCTCTAAGGGTTGTATCTAACATCTAGTTTGGGTTAAGGATTTAAGCTTTGAAACCCTAACTCCTGAGTCAGTTCCAGTAGTCAATGAGTTCCCAGAAGATCTTCCTGGAGTTCTTCCCGAAAGGGAAATCAACTTTGGAATTGATCTCCTTCTAGATACCCAGCTTATTTCTATTCCTCCTTACAGAATGGCTCAAACTGAGCTTAAGGAACTGAAAGAGCAGTTGAAAGACCTTTTAGATAAGGGTTTCCATCAGACCTAGTATTTCCTCATGGGGTGCACCAGTGTTGTTCGTGAAAAAGAAAGATGGTTCTCTAAGGATGTGCATTTATTATAGAAAATTGAACAAGGTCACATTCAAGAATAAGTGCCCTATCCCAGGATTGATGACTTTTTTGATCAACTTCAAGGTGCTAGTCATTTTGTCAAAGATAGACTTCAAATCCGGTTATCATCAGCTTAGAGTCAGAGATAGTGACATTCCAAAAACAGCCTTCAGAACTCGGTATGGTCATTATGAATTTGTAGTTATGTCATTTGGACTAACCAATGCTCTTGCAACTTTCATGGACTTGATGAACAAAGTATTCAAGTAATATTTAGACTTATTCGTTATTGTCTTTATTGATGATATCCTCATTTACTCTAGGAATAAGGAAGAACATGCGAACCATTTGAGGCTTGTACTGCAAACTCTCAAGGATCGGCAGTTATTCACTAAGTTTAGCAAATGTGAGTTTTGGTTGCAATCCATTGCTTTTCTTGGTCACATTGTGTCTAGCAAAGGGATCCGAATGGATTCTCAAAAAATAGAAACAGTGAAACAATGGCCCAGACCTACCTCTCCATAGATATCAGAAACTTCTTGGTTTAGAGGGTTATTATAGAAGGTTCGTGGAAGGATTTTAATCCATAGCCTCTCCATTGACTAAGTTAACTCAGAAAAAGATTAAATTTCAGTGGTTAGATGGCTATGAGTAAAGCTTCACAGAATTGAAAACTAGGTTGACTACAGCTCATGTTTTGACCCTACCAGAGGGTTCAGACGGTTATGTGATCTATTGTGATGCATCTAGAGTCGGCCTAGGTTGTGTGTTGATGCATCGAGGTAAGGTTATAGCTTATGCTTCTAGACAGCTTAAGGTGCATGAGAAGAACTATCTAACGTATAACCTCGAGGTAGCAGTGGTGTTTGCATTTAAGATTTGGACACATTACTTGTATAGTGTTCAAGTAGATGTGTTCACAAACCATAAAAGCCTTCAATATGTGTTCACCCAAAAAGAGTTGAATCATCACTAGAGGAGATGGCTTGAGTTCCTTAAGGATTATGATATGAGTGTGCGTTACCATCCTGGTAAGGCCAATACAGTAGCAAGTGCTCTTAGCAAACTATCTATGAGTAGTGTAGCACATGTTGAGGAAGAAAGGAAGGAACTAGCAAAAGATGTTCACAGACTTGCTCGCTTAGGAGTTCATCTAATGAGCATATCAGATGGTGGTGTAGCAGTTCAAAATGGGTCAGAATCTTCATTGGTAGTGGAGGTTAAGGAAAAGCAAGACAGTGATCCGATATTGCTTCAACTAAAGGGTGCAGTCCATCAGCAGAGAGTTGAGGTTTTCTCCCAAGGGGGAGATGGTGTGCTTCACTATCAGAGTCGATTATGTGT
>JAJONQ010022666.1:0-19476 GCA_036250385.1 Solanum microdontum
TTGAACTTTTTATCATTCATTAAAAATAAAATAAAATTAATAGACAAAATTATTTATTTGCTATTTTTTTTGCAAATAATCGTCATTTAATTATTTTCTTAATATTTAAGACTTTAAAATTAATTAAAGCTATAATGTTAAATCTTTGTTCATTTATAATATGTATGAACTCTTACTATTTATTACTTTAAATTGACTAAATCTACTTATTAAATCCTTCTTTATTTGAACTATATTAAAAGTCTTAACTTTTGAGACTTTAAAATCAATATGTTTACCTTATATAAATCTTATTTAAATTATGATAAACAATAATTTTTTAGAAAAAGTATTTAAGTAAGAGGTTTTATTTTTTAAAATACAACTTTGTAATCTTTCTATATGAAATTTTTATATTTTAGATAGATATAATATTTGTGTTAATGTCAATTGCTATTTTTTAATAATTTTATTTATTTTTGTATATAGTTTTATTGATTATGCGGCATCTATTCAAAGCACGTACACTAAACTAGTATTATTTTAAAAATATGAAGATATTTAAAAATGTTGATTGAATTTTTGCCCTTCATTAAACTCTACAACAGACAAAATAGGCATTTACTATTTTTCTCAAATAATTGTTATTTAATTATTATCCTAATATTTAGGATTTTGAAATTAATTAAAATTATAACTATTAAATCTTTACTTATTGTAATAGGTAAGAAATCCTAATATTTAGTACTTTATATTGACTAAAAAATTATTTCTTACATCTTTGATCTTTCCTTATTAAAACTATATTAGAAGTTCTAATATTTAAGGCTTTAAAATTAATGATTCTCACCTTATATAAATCTTACTTAAATCATGGTAAATAAAATAAACCAATTAATTATTTAAACATATTAAAGAAGGAGGTTCACATTTGATTAGTTAAATCACTTTGTATCCTTTCACAAATTAACATTTTCACTAAAAGAAATTAAAAGAAATAATTTCAAAACTTTCGTATAGGTTTCTCTTCATCCACACTGACATTTTTTGTGATTCAAAATATTACATTTACCTTCTAATTTTAATTTTGTTGTAACAATTTTTCATTTTTATATAAAATATATACATATATAAGATATATAATATGATTACTTTGTCCTTTTTAATAGTAAACCTTTTTAATTAATTTTAGACACACTATTCAATATACAACACAAAAAAATATCTAAATAAGCGTAGTGTCAATTGTATCATTCTACCAACATGCCTATATTTGTAGGGCTAGGCATAGTTTGGACCAACATCTAGGTACTTATTAGGAATTAATTTCTCAATAATGCAATTTTGATCTATATCAGTATTAAATAATACAATTTTATAGATGATATAATTTTTATTTATAACTAATGTAATAGATATGTGGTAGTTTTGCGTTTTAACGATAGTAATTGCATTAATTCCTAATTTAGATAGAGGTTCTTCAAGAAACTCTACTTCTTTTGATGTATCTTCATATTTAGATTTATAGTATTTCGGTTCTTGATTAGATGGTAGATTATTTAATATTTTATTAGTAATTGATTCGACTTCTAAAATGTTAAGTCTATATCTAATATCGTTTATTTCATCGTTTACATGTTATAATTTTGTCTGAATACTCTGTAGTGTTGTTTTAGATTTTGGTTCTTTAAATTTATTTAATACATTTGTCATGTTGAAAGATTTAATAGTTTTGTTATCAGATTGTTTATCAAGAATTAAATCTCTTGAGGCAATTAAATATTTTTTCTTTAAACCGGGGTCTTCAATATGATCTATCATATCAAAGAATGTTTCTTTATTACTACTAGCAATTATATTTATGGAATGGTTTTGCAGGTGCAAATTGCAATACGGCATCCACAAGGATCTGATAATTTGCTAATATCAGAACTATAAGCTATATTTAGCTTATCATCATCGCTAAAATTTTTACTGGCGGAGGAGTTATTTTCATCTTCTTCTAGAATGGAATATAATTTATTCTTAACCTCTTCTTCTAACTTTTGTCTTTCTTTTATTAGTGGTTGGGCAATTATTGGCTCGATGTCCTATTTTTCCGCAGTCCCAACACTTGTCAGTGTTGTTTGATTTGAATCTATTTTTACTAGGGTCGTGGTTAAATTTTTTGAATCTCTTTTTGTAGTGACGCGATCTTTCCAATTTATAGTATTCTTATTGTAACACCCCAGAAACTAGTAGGCTAAACTAGAGCTTGACGTGAGGGTTAGGGTCGTAGATATAACTTCCCGTACTTAAAATGAAGGGTTGAAGGTTAGAACGTCAAAGTACAACTCCTCAAGGACCAACCTTCAAGGACCCAAAAATCTGCCTCTAAACAGTAGACCTACGAAAGGGACCCACGCCTCGTGGGTGAGGGGTCGTGGGTGAGGGGTCGTGGGTGAGGGTCCTCGGAACTAAGTTGCAGACCATCACCCACGGATGACCAGCACGCCCTGTGGGTCCACTGATGAGTCTGAGATTTGGACTCATTTAGGGCTTTGTTTACAATGATTTAGTGTCCTCAAATGCTTATTTATGTAAAACCTTTGATTTCTAGGTATATGGATTGAGGAACAAAGCAAGGACACTGATTTGCAAAAAGGAAAGAAGCAAGTTGAAACAATGAAGAAAAACAAGCATGATGATCGCCAAGTCCACTTGGCGAGTCGTTGAATGGCTACTTGACCGCCTAATGTTCCAGTGTGCCAAGCCCTGAAGGAAAGAACCAAGTCGGTGAGAGAAAGGAGCAGTCGACAGATCGCCGAGTGGTTCCGCGATGCAGTGTTGCATTGCCCAAAGTTACAGACCTTGAGGATGCTGAAGGCCAAGGCAGATAGGCGATGGAAATGACCAAAGGGTAGATCGCCGAGTGGTTCGGCGAGCCCGACTTACTTCGCCGAGTGACACTTCGCAACACATTTTTGGCGACTATAAATACATTTTTGAACATTTAGTTTAGTATCAATTACTCTTTAGAAGAGATTTTTATCAAGTTTTGAACTCTAAGATAAGTTTTCTCTAGTTTTCCTAAGCTTTGAAGAATTGAAGTTTTTCACTTTTGAGAAATTGGAAGTGAATCTTTGAGATTCTTCAACTTGGACCATTGTAAAGACGAAATCAATCTTACTAGTTGATGGAAACTCAATTTGGTAACAATTTTTATCTTTTTTATAATGTGTAGCTAAAACTCCAATTCTTGGGGTGTGATTATGGGCTGATTTAGTTTATGGGTATTGCTAATTGTTAGTTTAAATACTATTTAGAAGTGAGTTCAATCATTAATTATGGTTTAATTTAAGAATTGTAGTTGCAAATGCAGCTCTACCCTTGTGTTTTTGGCTTGCTAGAGAGGTTTTAAAACTAAGATTTTTGATTGATGGTCTGTGGGTATTGGGTTGTCATGGGTTCAGCTCGAGAGAGTGAATCATAAACCCTTTTCCACACATTCAACTCGAGAGAGTGAATGGACTAAAGTGTAGGTTGTTCTTATTTTGCATACTTGTTGATGTTCGAGAGAAATCGACTTGATTCAGGGTAAACTATTCGAGAGAAAGTTTACCCCCTCTATAGTCTAGCTTACTCACTAATATCTAGTTATTTTCTAATAGTTGCAATTACCCATTTGTCTATATTAGCCTATAATCGAATCGCTTCCCAAGAACCCGTCTCATTATTGTTATTTCGTATTGTTTGCTGCTGTTGTAGTTGATAATTTCAAACCAAAACCCTCCATTTGACATTCATGTTACCCCCTGATTTGAATGATATTTTTATTCGATAAATTTTATTCTGATGACTGATTTGACCAGGGTCACACTTTACTATTGAATCTTAAACATGTACCGCTCCCTGTGGGATTCGACCCTAACTCACTTAGTTAGGTTTTATATTAACTAGCGATCGTTGACGCTTAGAATTGGATGAAGTGTCCTTGAAACGTTAATCAAAATGGCGCCGCTGCTGGGGAGTGGTGTTGTTTAAGATTCTTTTGTTTAAGTTGAATTTTGTTCTTGCTAGTCATAGTTGAATCTACTTATTTTTATTTTTGGTTTGTGTGTTGCTGTTTTAAACAGAGGAAATGAGTGTCAACAGAAGCAATGGTAGTCAAGTGGGCCACCAAGATGACATCGGCAACCTCAACGATGTCAATGGGCCAAATGTTAATGAACCTCATCTAATGGGTGGAATTGGTGCCATTCACTTGCCTCC
Source organism: Solanum microdontum (assembly GCA_036250385.1). Classification (NCBI taxonomy): domain Eukaryota; kingdom Viridiplantae; phylum Streptophyta; class Magnoliopsida; order Solanales; family Solanaceae; genus Solanum; species Solanum microdontum. Next base: position 4,231 of record JAJONQ010022666.1, read on the forward strand.
GGCCGAAGGGAACACTGTGTTCCACATTACAAGTACCATGTTGCAGCTCTTGCAATTGAAAGGGTTGTTTGGTGGGTTGTCTCATGAGGATCCCATGAGCACATAAGAAACTTTGTTGATGTTTGCGGACCGTTCTTCTTCAAGAACATATCCCAAGAGTCGGTCTGATTGAGGTTGTTCCCATTTTCTTTAATAGGAGAAACATGCAAGTGGTTGGCTGAATTGCCAAGAGACTCCATCACTTCGTGGGAAGAGCTTGTCACCGCATTTTAAGTGCAATTTTTCCCTCATTCAAAGATGATGACACTTCGGGACAACATCCAAAACTTCAAGCGTTTAGAGGGTGAGCCAATTCATGAGACTTGCCTAAGATTTAAAAAGCTGGTGTTTCAATGCCCAACTCATGGTTTGCCCAACAATGTTTTGCTGCAACATTTTTACCAAAGCCTTGATTCGGTGAACAAGGGCGTAGCTGACCAGCTTTCTCCTAGAGGTTTGATGCAACAACCTTACATTATAGCAACCCAGCTTTTGGATGGTATGACCAAAATTAATCGGGCTTAGTACACCTGCGAAGATCAGGTTTCTCCCCTCACTTTTAAATTGACCAAGATGCAGCTTGAGAAAGACCAACAGAGGGACCAAAACATGGCAAAGATGATGACCCAACTTGACATCCTAGACAAAAATGTCATGGGAGCTGGTGCTAGGAGTGTCAATATTGTGGATGTTGGGTGTGCAAGTCCGAATGAGGCCAAGTTCGAAGCGTTGTACAACGAAGAAGTGAACTTCCTAGCTAACCAAGGTAGAGGTTATCTTGCTAAATGAGGGCTGGAGAGATAGTGATAGAGAGTGGAGGGATTGTAACCCCACTTGGAAGGAAAGATACGGGGAAAATGATATGTATGTTCTTCCCCACGAGCGCTAAAAGCACAAAGATTCTGAGGATGGCCGGTCTGAGTATATGCTCTCTCGTATTCTCAACAAGGTTGAGGGGTCCAATAAAATTTTGAAAGAGATGAAGGAACATGTATCGACCCTTAACCAAACGGTTACTTCTCATTCCGTTTCTATCAAGCAGTTGGAGACCCAAATGGTTCAAATTTCTTCTCATTTAAACCCGAGACAACAAGGGGGTTGCCTAGTGACACTATGGCGAACCCCAAGAATGAGGTTTAAGCGAGGACTTGCATCGTGCCACGACGTTAACTAAGGCGCTGCTTGGGAGGCAACCTAAGTTTTTATTGTTTTATTTTTGTTTTTGGAATAATCGTCTGTTGATTGTGCAGATGAAAGTGTGGAATGTGTTTGAAAAGTGCAGGTTGGCGACCAAAATGTCCAGTCGGTGACTCGCCGAAGAGGCCGGCGAGGCCGACTTGGACCGCGTTGGACTCAAGTAATTATGAAGTTGGAGTCTGTAAAACTCGGTTGGCCCATGGACAAGTCGGTGAATTGCCGAGCAGGTTGACCATCGCGACTTTGTCCGTTGTTTGGACCCCACATTAACTGGAGGTCCTGTAAAACTCGGCGAGGTAAGTGACCACTCGGCGTGTTGCCGAGTGGTTCGGCAAGGTCGACTAATATTGCCGAAGGGGTGCGAACTGGACGGTTTTTAAAAGGCCAAAGGTTTAAAAGTTCAAACTCTTTCACTTTCCCTCAATTTTTAACTTCACAAAAGCACACTCACATTATATTTCTCGTATTTTTGTGTTTACCCGTTCCTAGTTGTCTATCTTGTGTTTGGAGCTGGAAATCTTTGCCGCCTAGCATTTCAATTCTCATATTCGACATAAAATGTTGGTTTTCTGAACCCCGAACTTGTATTTAACGGTTATACTCCTTTTCAATTATATTGTTCTTAATGATGTGTGTTGGGCCTCTATGAATTCGTATAAGTGTGCTTATTTGCCTGTTTTAAATTCAAGATCTTGCCTAAAATGCCTAATTGTTGATTTCCCGAGTTTCGTTCTTAAAATTGATAAAATTGTTGGGTTATGCTTAATTGTTGTTGGGTCTAGTCGGGCGATATCTGAGTAACCCATAATTGTGCTAAATGGCGTACTTTGCTCGATGATGGAGCGTTTGACGTCATTCTTAAAGGCTTAAGTCGTCAAATGACCAAATTTTGGCCAAATCGGGGAAAGTCTGAGTACCCCGGTGGCATGGGTCTAGGTTTAATTGAATAAGTGCATGCTTTGATTTTATTTTCGGAGGCTGCGGGGTTGATTTTGGAAGTCAGGGTAAAAAGTAGGCACGTTAGGCAGTTTAGTGAGCTGGGTCAAGCTCACCGAGCCACTCGACGGTTAGTTGAATCCCTCTTTATCGCCTTTAATTTCATGGTTTTTGATGTTTTTGGTTCTGTAACTTTCGGCGAGAAGCTTGAGTTCATCGACTGCACTCGGCGACTCGCCGAAAGTCTTATTTGATCGCCCTTTCTTCGCCCTTAACCCCTAAAATGCATTGTAACTTTCAGTGGGCTAGTCTATGCTCACCGAAAGGCCCCTCCCATCGCCGACATGCCATTTTTTTGGAAAATTTTGAAGCCAATCCTTTCGGCGAGCCCAATCTAGCTCGCCAGAGTGATTTGGCGACTCACTGATCGATTCGGTGAGTCTGTCTGCAATATGATTTCTGTGATATTTCTTTAAGATGTTTCTAATTTCCTACAATGTTTTTGCAGATATGGCTAGACCAAAAGTGGCAGGGAGAAACATGACGCCTCGTAAAAGGGCTAAGGGAATCACCATTAATGACGATGCAACAGCATCCAGGGCAAAGGGTACACAAACTTCCTACCACAGGTGGGAAGGGAACATGGAAAGGCAAGGCACCTGCTCATGCGTTACCAGAGGTCAGCTCTGACAGTGATGGTATATATGCCACTCACCTCATCACTTATGAGAGTGAGGGTGAGCACCAGGACCATCTAGCTGCAACTTCTGAGCTTGAGGATAATGAGATATTGATGCCCGAAGTGCTGAATTGCGCTCCAAGAGGATGGATCTAGGATCAGGGCCAGAGACTTGTACTTCTCTTCCCGCTCCAGTACAAGTTGTGTTCCCAGTGCCAGCTGCACAGAGTCCTCTCCCCGGTCTATGAACAGACTAAAGACTGAGGGATTAAGGACCATCATCGAAAAGAATATGTTGTCTACTGATGGAGTCATAGACAAATACTCGGAGATCATGAGTTGCTTGAGGTCTTACAAGTTCCAATTATTCACTCGACCTCATGGCCCTTATGTTTCCAATTGGGTCCAAGAGTTCTACTCTGCTTACGGAGCATTAGAGCCACAAGGGAAGAAAAAGGCCACCAAATTCAAGCCGATAGACTATGTGGTTGTCAGGGGCAGAAAGGTGAAGTGTGATAGTGATGTTATCAATGCAATCCTGGAGTGTTCAAAAGAAATTGAGGATGACTGTCAATACATGATCATAACAAAAATGTTCGAGAATATGAAAAAGTGGTTGGCTCCTCTGATATCTGACGATACTCCTAAGTGGATCGAGGTTGGAGCACCTATTGAAAAGAAGGACCTCTATATAGCAGCAAGGTTCTGGTTTGGCTTCATCAGCAGTACTATCATGCCATCTCTGAATGAGTCGATTCTCCGCCACGCGAAAGCAACTTGCCTTGGTTGTATTATTGATGGGACAAGGCTTAATTTAGGTATGATTATCGCACATGAGATGGCCATGAGGGTCAAGCAGCGCCAAACCTCCCTCCCTTTTCCGGTGTTGATCACTGAGTTATGCAGACGGGATCGGGTGCCTCGAGATGAGAAGAAGGATGTGGAAGTGATTCCCACATCTTCTACTGACATATGAAGGATTGAGGCTGAGTGCTTGAAGGATGAGGCCAAGAAGAAGAAGGCAGCCCCGGTGGATACATCCCCGATTGTGGATACTGATGCATTGCCTGCAGAGGCACTTTTGCCTACTCTGGCCCTTGGGCCTTTAGGTATACCTAACACGACCCCTTCCATGATGCCTAGTTCCTCTGAAGTTCCCTTGCCTCCTAGGTCTGGTGCCTCTGATGCTACTACTTTCCGACCTCCACTCACCCATGCTGTATTACTATGGATGGGGTAGGTAGCCCATTCTGCTAATAGGTGCGCCTCCAAGCTTGAGGCCACCATTCTTGGCATGATCAAGAGGGCCCTTACAGATGTTGTGATACCCTTGAGTGTGACTATTGATGCCCTTACGGCATGGATAACGGTGTGTGAGCAACGCCAAAGGGCCACTGAGGAGGTGACGACTCTTAAGGCCGCTATTGCTGAGCTGAGAAAGGACGTGGACCAGCTGAAGTCCACATATATTCCATGATATTCGGGACTGTGGAGATCCCCTATATGCCTGTTGATATAGATGTGCTTTTGGCTACCACCGGAGATGAGGTTCGAGTTGAGGAGATAGTTGTTGCAGAGTCCGAGGCTGAGACTGATGAGTAACAGCTTGGTGTTGATAAAGAGGTGACCTATGAGGGCCTGACAGAGGTTGAGGAGGCAATGATAGATTCAGCCGTGCAGATTTAATTGGCAGATGCCACTATGGCCGGATCTAATGTTACTTATACCCCGGGCACTGATGCCAAAGATCAGAGTGTTGCACCGAGCACTGATGCCCTGATAGATGGAGCAACTACGTAGACATGACCTTTTTTTACCTCCCTCTCTGTCATCTTTATTGATTTTCAGTATTTTATTGCATTTGAGGACAAATTGCTTTTTATTGTGGTGGGGTGAGGTATTTCCATACCTACCTCTTGTGATTATTACTTTTGTATAAATTGGGTTTTTGTGGTTAAATTGTGTTTTGACACTATTTTGTGGATGTTTGAGCTTGTGGATCCTTGTTTTAATTGCAAATGGTTTTTGACCCTTCTAAATTTTTTTTTACCACCTCTTGATTGTGTTTGAATGTGGTTGTTCTTGTGCAAATTTGAGTATCGGTTATGATCAATACGGATGTCTTGAATAGTGCTCTTAATTGAACAAAAATGAATGTGAGGCTACGATGAGGCCAAATGAAGTTACATAGACAATATGTGAACTTTTTACATCTCGTTGTGACTTGTCGGTGAACATTGTACACTAGCAAAAGTGTGGAGTCTTATTTGATATTGGTGCCAATGCCTTGTGTGATGAGCTTACCGTGAACCAGGTGTGATGACACCTAGAATTTGCCCCGTTGGTCCGGTTGACTAAGTGATGCAAGCTCTTGAAATGATCTTAGGCAACAATTTTAAAGAGTGAAACAATTTGACATTATACCTCTTTTGTGGCCTACCTTGTGAGTGTGTGAACTTTGTTTGAACACCCTTTTAACCTTATCCTTTTCTTGGAAGAAACATGATGTAATTGCGACCCCTTTTTATCCATTTACCTATAATCCTCATGAAGTGTGGTTTGTTTAAATAGCCAACTTAGGCCAAGTTGGGGGTGTGGTGAAAAGGGAAGGTAAATTAAGAAGTGCAAAGAAGTCCCATTGATCCATGGTTTTGAGAAAGATGGAACCCCTCCATACAAAAAAAAAGATAAGAGAAAAAGAAAAGAAGAACGAAAAATAAAAAGAACAAAAAAGTTGTGAAAGTTGCAAAAGAAATGGGGTGCCCGGTATTCCATGAGAAGTGAATAATGGGGTGAATTTTGAGCATGAGTGCAAATGTTGAAGAAAAGGAAAGAAAGTGTTGTTCATACCACATTTCATGAGGATAACAACCACCGAGCCTAAATGACCATACCTTTACACTCATCCCCGTTACAAGACTTGAAAAGACCTTTTTGATCTTGAGTGAGCTGAAATGAATGTTTGCTGGAAAATAAGGGCAAACCTATGGGTGAAGTCATGTATGCGTTCATCTTTGTGAGTGTGAGAGTTGTAGGTGATTCCGGAGCTTTAAATTGTTGAACAATTGTGTGTGAATATGGGATCATCTTTGTGTGAGCGAATTTGAGCACCTTTGTTGAGCTTGAACTTGCATTTGAAGCAAGTATTGTGAACCTGGGAATCTTTGGTAATGATGAGTCACAACTTAAATCTTTGAGTGCAGAATTGATCCTTGCATAAGTAAGTTGAGTCTTGTTGTGTGTATTCATGATTGAGTCTTTTGTAGCACCGTTTGAGACATCCTTTTTGAACTGCTTAACTTGAGTTTTACTTGAGTACAAGCAAAAGTTTAAGTTGGGGTGTTGATGAGTCCGAGATTTGGACTCATTTAGGGCTTTATTTACAATGATTTAGTGTCCTCAAATGCTTATTTTGTGCCAATAACTGATGTAAAACCTTTGATTTCTAGGTATATGGTTTGAGGAACAAAGCAAGGACACTGATTTGCAAAAAGGAACGAAGCAAGCTGAACGAATGAAGAAAAACAAGCCTGGTGATCGCCAAGCCCACTTGACGAGTCGCCGAATGTCTACTTGACCGCCTAAAGTTCCAGTGTGCCAAGCTCTGAAGGAAAGAACCAAATTGGCGAGAGAAATGAGCAGTCGGCGGATCGCCAAGTGGTTTATGATGCAGTGTTGGATCGCCCAAAGTTACAGACCTTGAGGATGCTGAAGGCCAAGGCCTCAGAGGATATAAAAATGACCAATTGGTGGATCGTCGAGTGGTTCGGCGAGCCCGATTTACTTTGTCGAGTGACTCTTCCCAGCATATTTTTGGCGACTATAAATACATTTTTGAACATTTAGTTTAGTATCAATTACTCTTTAGAAGAGATTTTTATCAAGTTTTGAACTCTGAGACAAGTTTTCTCTAGTTTTCCTTAGCTTTGAAGAATTGAAGTTTTTCACTTTTGAGAAATTGGAAGTGGGTCTTTGAGATTCTTCAACTTGGACCATTGTAAAGACGAAATCAATCTTACCTAGTTGATGGAAACTCAATTTGGTAACAATTTTTATCTTTTTATAATGTCTAGCTAAATCCCCAATTCTTGGAGTGTGATTATGGGTTGATTTAGTTTATGGGTATTGCTAATTGTTAGTTTAAATGCTATTTAGAAGTGAGTTTAATCATTAATGTGGTTTAATTTAAGAATTGTAGTTGCAAATGCAGTTCTGCCCTTGTGTTTTTGGCTTGCTCGAGAGAGAGAGAGGTTTTCAAACTAAGATTATTGATTGATGGTCTGTGGGTATTGGATTGTCATGGGCTCAGCTCGAGAGATGAATCCTAAACCCTTTTCCACACATTCAGCTCGAGAGAGTGAATGGATTAAAGTGTAGGTTGTTCTTATTTTGCATGCTTGTTGATGTTCGAGAGAAATCGACTTGATTCGGGGTAAACTATTCGAGAGAAAATTTACCCCCTCTTCGCAACACATTTTTGGCGACTATAAATACATTTTTGAACATTTAGTTTAGTATCAATTACTCTTTAGAAGAGATTTTTATCAAGCTTTGAACTGTGAGACAAGTTTTCTCTAGTTTTCCTTAGCTTTGAAGAGTTGAAGTTTTTCACTTTTGAGAAAATGGAAGGGGGTCTTTGAGATTCTTCAACTTGGACCATTGTAAAGATGAAATCAATCTTACCCAGTTGATGGAAACTCAATTTGGTAACAATTTTTATCTTTTTATAACGTCTAGCAAAAACCCCAATTCTTGGTGTATTATTATGTGATTATGAGCTGATTTAGTTTATGGGTATTGCTAATTGTTAGTTTAAATGCTATTTAGAAGTGAGTTCAATCATTAATTGTGGTTTAATTTAAGAATTGTAGTTGCAAATGCAGTTCTACCCTTGTGTTTTTGGCTTGCTCGAGAGAGAGGTTTTAAAACTAAGATTATTGATTGATGGTATGTGGGTATTGGGTTGTCATGGGTTCAGCTCGAGAGAGTGAATCCTAAACCCTTTTCCACACATTCAACTCGAGAGAGTGAATGGACTAAAATGTAGGTTGTTCTTATTTTGCATGCTTGTTGATGTTCGAGAGAAATCGACTTGATTCGGGGTAAACTGTTTGAGAGAAAGTTTACCCCCTCTATAGTCTAGCTTACTCACTAATATGTAGTTATTTTCTAATAGTTGCAATTACCCATTTGTCTATATTAGACTATAATCGAATCACATCCAAGAACCCATATCATTATTGTTATTTCGTATTGTTTGCTGCTGTTGTAGTTGATAATTTCAAACCAAAACCCCCCATTTGACATTCGTGTCACCCCTTGATTTGAATGATGTTTTTATTCGATAAATTCTATTCCTATGACTGATTTGACCATGTTTTCACTTTACTATTGAATCTTAAACACGTACCGCTCCCTGTGGGATTCGACCCAACTCACTTAGTTGGGTTTTATACTGACTAGCGATCGTTAATGCTTAGAATTGGATGAAGTGTCCATGAAACGTTAATCATCCACCCATGGCCCGTGGGTGTGGTTTCGCGGGTGGGGCAGTGAACTTGTCTTAGGCGGTTAAGTGTTGACTTTATAGAACTTTTCAAAATTAATTAGTTATTAAGTGACGTCGTTTTACCCTAGTTTAGACCAATTATATAAAGAATTTGGACCCTTAATTTAGTCATTCCAAATCATTATTTATCAACCCACCAAAAAGAACCCAATTCTCTCCAAGAAATCCTCTGTAGGAAGAAGAAGAAGAAGAAGAAGAAGAAGAAGAAGGGTCAAAGCTAGGTCAAATTCCTCCAATTCTCCAAGATTTTTTAGGGTTTTGTATCCAAGGTACGATAGCTTATTCAACCTTGGATTCTTCCATCCATGGAGTCCCCTAGTTATTCCACAATTGTGAAGATGAAATCCCCAATTCAAGTTAGGGTTCCTTCCAATATTGTGGGTTAAGTTGAATATGAATCCAATTTAGTGTATATGGATTGTTTATGATTGAATTAGTAGTGAATCGTGTTATTATGAAGAAATTACATGTTTTCCATGGTTAACCGTAGTCTAATTGATGAATTTAAAGTAATGTGGATTTATGCCTTGTGAAGGGGAATTGAGGATTCATAGATCATCTTCTAGAATTGGTGATATTAATAGTAATTGTTCAAGAATAAAAGTATGTAGACATGAATTGAATTACAATAATGTATATGTTATGGATCATGACTAGTAAGGCTTGGGATTGAGTCTTTATGATGATATATGATTAGAATCACTTAAGAATGAAGCATGTGATTAGAATGCCTTGTAATCTAAGTATGCATGATGATTGTAAGAAGTAAAGCTTTGTGAGTAAGGCCTGTAGTCATGAATGTTGATTACTAGGGTTTTAAAAGTAAAGCCAATATGATTAATTATGTATGTTAAGGCTTTAAGAGTGAAGCTTATATGATAATGGTAGACTACTAGATAGAGTTGTTATGGAAGAACCTTACCCACCTAATCTACCTCATGAATGGTTGAATGTATGAAGTGATAGAATCACTTGAGTTATGCTGTTATCCTTGTCTAATGTTAGAATTTTAGATATGATGATTAAATGAGGGACTAGAACCTCAAGGAGGTGAAATATGAGATTTATGTATGCATTATGAAATCTATGTATATTCTTAAGAACACTTTGAGGGTGAAGTGTCTATGATCATGATAGGTTGTTAAGATGTTGAAAGGATATTCTCATTTATACACTTATGCATGAAAATGATAGGAGATGAAAAGTTCTCTCATATAGAATATTCTAGGTTGAAAGGCCTGCTCATCCAAAATGAATCAAAGCATGTTTAGTTATGTTAGCTTTGTAACACCCCGAAAATTCTATGACTTAAGTTAGAGCCTAACCTTATGAATAATGACTCAAAAATAGTTAAAATGATGTTTCTAAACCTAAATTAATGCAATTGACTTGGTTTGGGAGAGTAAGCGTTTAAACGTCAAGAAACGACCTCGACGTCCGAAAACTAGAGAAGAATGTGTTCTAGTGTGTCCTTAGGTTTTGGGCAGGTTTGGGTGTGTCGTATGATGGTATAATCTGGTGAAAAGGTTTAAAATAGGTAAATATATGTTTATAAGGTCAAAACATTCAAATACGACTCCCCGGGATCACACTAAGGGTCCTCGAGGAGAACCCCAACCTTGGCTAAGCAAGCTGCCAAGGCAGCTTGCAAGTTGTGCATAGAGGGAATGATGGCGCGTCGTGCACTTGCTCCCCCAAGGAGAGAAATTTTAGTTCACGACGCCGTCGTGTCACGGACTCTACTGTCTAGAAATTTAATTCCAAATATTTTCAGGGAACAGCTCCGCGACGAAAATGCAAAAATTCAAATCTCTATTTTTACTTCATTAAAGATTCCATCTAAGTGCGGGGTATTTAGGGTACTTTAGGGGACGTGTATATAATGATATTTAAGTCAATTTACCTCACTTTTATCACTCAAACACAAAACTCCAAAGATCTAAACCTAAAGTTCCTCCTTCTCTCTCCTTTCTCTCTCTTCTCAAGAAGTCCATTAAAGAAGATTGGAATTAAAAGCTCAACTCAAAGATTTGTTGGACAATGGTTTCATCCAACCTAGTATATCTCCTTGGGGTGCACTGGTGTTATTTGTGAAGAAGAAGGATGGATCTCTTCGTATGTGTATTGATTACCGACAGTTAAATAAGGGACCATTAAGAACAAGTATCCACTCCCTAGGATTGATGACTTATTTGATCAACTTCATGGAGCGAGTTACTTTTCAAAAATTGATTTGAGGTCGGGTTATCACCAACTTAGGGTGAGAGGTGTTGATGTTCCGAAAACAGCCTTCCGAACAAGATATGGTCATTTTGAGTTCATAGTGATGTCCTTTGGTCAAACAAATACCCCGGCGGCTTGCATGGACCTTATGAATTGTGTGTTTAGAAATTTCCTAGACTTATTTGTTATTGTCTTTATTAATGACATCTTGATATACTCTAAAAGTGAGGATGATCACATGAATAATTTGAGGATAGTATTGCAAGCCCTCAAAGATCACCAACTCTATGCTAAGTTTAGCAAGTGCGAGTTTTGGCTAAGATCGGTTGCTTTCCTTAGTCACATTGTTTCTAGTGATTGTATAGAAGTTGATCCAAAGAAAATCGATGCGGTCAAAAGTTGGCCTAGACCTTTGAATCCTTCCGACATCCGAAGCTTTTTGGGTTTGGCCGGTTACTATCGGAGGTTTATTGAGGGATTTTCATCTATTGTATCTCCATTAACGGCCTTAACTCAAAATAAGTCCAAGTTCGAATGGTCGGAATCTTGTGAAAGAGCTTCCAATTGTTGAAAGATAAGCTCACCTCTGCTCCGGTTTTGACCTTACCGGAGGTCACCGAAGGGTTTGTAGTATATTGTGACGCTTCTCGAGTGGGTTTGAGTTGTCTTCTCATGTAGCATGGTAAGGTTATAGCTTATGCCTCGAGACAACTCAAGGTGCATGAGAAGAATTATCCAACTCATGACCTTGAGCTAGCGGCCGTAGTCTTTGCTTTAAAGATTTGGAGACACTATCTCTATGGGGTACATGTGGATGTGTTTACCGACCACAAGAGTCTTCAATATGTTTTAGCCAAAAAGAATTGAATCTCCGACAAAGGAGGTGGTTGGAACTCTTAAAAGATTATGATATGAGTGTCCTTTACCACCCCAGAAAAGCAAATGTGGTTGCGGATGATTTGATTCGTATATCTATGGGTAGTGTGTCACATGTGGAAAAAGAGAAAAAAGAGTTAACCCGTGATGTACATAGGCTAGCCCGGTTGGGTGTCCAACTTGAAGATTCCTCAAAAGGAAGTGTCATGGTCCGTCATAATTCCGAGTCATCGGTTGTTATTGATGTGAAGTCTAAGCAACATCTTGACCCTATTTTGATGGAACTAAAATAGTCGGTTCTCAACAAAGTAATAGAAACTTTCTCTCAAGGAGAAGATGAGGTGCTTAGGCACCAAAGAAGATTATGTGTGTCGGATGTGGATTGCCTAAGAGAGACAATCTTAGAGGAGGCCCATGGGTCCCGATACTCCATCCATCCGGGAGCCACCAAAATGTATCGCGATTTACGTGAGATTTATTGGTGGAATGGAATGAAAAGAGACATAACATATTCTGTGGCTAGGTGCTCAAATTGCCAACAGGTCAAAGCCGAGCACCAAGGACCGGGAGGTCTAACTCAAAATATTGATACCCCCACTTGGAAGTGGGAAGAGATCAATATGGACTTCGTGGTAGGTTTGCTTCGAACCCGTAGGCAACATGATTCCATTTGGGTCATTGTGTATAGATTAACTAAATCAACCCATTTCCTTCCCGTCAAGGTTTCTTATTCGGTGGAAGATTATGCTAAGTTATACATTAAGGAGATTGTGAAATTGCATGGGTCCCCGTTGTCGATTATTTCGGATAGAGGTGCCCAATTTACTTTCATTTTTGGAGGTCTTTCCAAAGTGGGCTTGGTACTCAAGTGAAACTTAGTACTGCATTTCACCCTCAAACGGATGGTCAAACGGAACGCACCATCCAAACCCTAGAGGACATGTTGAGAGCGTGTGTCATTGACTTCAAAGGTAATTGGGATGACCACCTTCCTTTAATAGAATTTTCCTACAACAATAGCTACCACTCGAGTATTGCTATGGCACCCTTTGAAAAACTTTATGGTAGAAGGTGTCGATCTCCGGTTGGGTGGTTTGAAGTAGGTGAATTTGCTCTTCTTGGTCCCGTGGTAGTCTTTGAGGCTACGGAAAAAGTTTGACTTATAAGGGATCGCTTGAAAATGGCTCATAGTCGGCAAAAGTCTTATGCCGATAATAGAAAGAGAGATCTTGAATTTGAAGTAGGTGATTGGGTCTACTTGAAGATCTCACCCATGAAAGGGGTGATGAGGTTTGGTAAGAAAGGGAAACTCAGCCCCCGGTATGTTGGGCCTTATGAGATCTTGAAGCGTGTCGGAAAGGTCGCTTATGAGTTGAAATTGCCCATCGAATTGGCCCTGGTTCACCCGGTGTTCCATATTTCTATGTTAAAGAAGTGTATAGGTGACTCGGTGTCCATTCTCCCTCTAGAAGGTTTTGGGGTAAATGAGAATCTTTCTTATGAAGAGGTTCTCGTCGAAATCCTAGATCGTCAAGTTAAGAAGTTGAGGAATAAAGAGGTTGCCTCCGTCAAAGTCCTATGGAGAAACCACCTAGTTGAGGGTGCAACATAGGAGGCCGAGGCCGACATAAAATTCCGCTACCCTCATCTTTTTCATCCTACTACTAGCCAAAGTTGAGGTTAGTAGTCTCTTTTAATTAGGTATAAATTGAGATCATGTGTATTGATGATTATGACATGATTTTCTTGTATGTGTATATTTTTGTGAAAATTCATGCTTAAAGTTGTATTTTGAGTTTTCATGAATTTTGTTTCTCATGATTGAAATTGCACCCATAGATGTTGTGTGATGTTGTCTTCATGAGAGTTGTAATGAGCATGCTTGATGTGTCTTACTAAAGAAATGTCTTGTTGATTACTTAATATATATGTCGATGCTCATTGAATATGGAGAAGGTAGTTCCTCCAATACTTTTGTGAAGTAAAGAGTTTGAGCATAGTGATGTTGTGAATTAAATTCCTATATGATATGACGATATAATTTTATTGATGTGATTGGTTGTTGTGCTCCTAGTTTGAGTCATTATCTCCCTAAAAAGAAGTGCAAGTGACATTCAGGGACGAATGTTCCTAAGGGGGGGATATTGTAACACCCCAAAAATTCTATGACTTAAGTTAGAGCCTCACCTTATGAATAATGACTTAAAAATAGTTATAATGATGTTTATAAACCTAAACTAATGTAATTGACTTGGTTTGGAACAGTAAAAGTCTAAACGTCAAGAAACGACCACGACGCCCGGAAACAAGAGAAGAATGTGCTCTAGTGTGTCCTTAGGTTTTGGGCAGGTTTGGGTGTGTTGTATGATGGTATAATCTGGTAAAACGGTTTAAAATAGGTAAATATATGTTCATTGGGTCAAAATGTTCGAATACGACACCCCGGGGCCACCCTAAGGGGCCCCGATGAGGACCCCAACCTTGGCCAAGCAAGCCGCCAAGGCAGCTTGCAGATTGCACTTGGAGGGAATAGCTACGCGTCGCGCACTTGCACCCCCAAGGAGCAAAAATCCAGTTCGCGATGCGGTCGTGTCGCGGACTCTACTGTCTGAAAATTTAATTCCAAATATCTTCAGGGAACAGCTCCGCATCGCGGACTTGTTCTGCGACGAAAATGAAGAAATTCAGAAATCTATTTTTACTTCATTAAAGAGTCCATTTAAGTGAGGTGTATTTAGGGTACTTTAGGGGACGTGTATATAATGATTTTTAAGTCAATTTACCTTACTTTTATCACTCAAACACAAAAACCCCAAAGATCTAAACCTAAAGTTCCTCATTCTCTCTACTCTCTCTCTTCTCAAGAACTCAATTTAAGAAGATTGGAACTTCAAGAAGAAGACCAACTCTCCAAGGTTTCAACTTGGATATTCGTGGTTAATTCGTCAATAAGGTATGGTTGCTTATCACTCTTGGGATTCCTTTCCCCAAGAGGCCCCATCAAGATGAATTTCAAAATCTCCAATATCTAGGTTTCAATCCAAAAACATGGGTCTTCTTTCTAAAGTGAAATTGATGTTATAAACTGACTTTTATTGATGTTATATGAACAATTATCGATGAATTTATGTTGTATTGGTGGTTTCTTGAAGAATTTCCCGTGAGACCCATGTTTCTCCTTCATTTCTTAATTCTAACCCTAGTTTCTATTTGATATTGATTGAAGGTTGTGAATTGAATGTGATGTTATGTAATTCATGTTTGTATGATGATTCTACCCTAGGTTATGTGTAATTTCTATGAAATTAGGGTTAAGTCTTTGAATGAAGCCTTGAAAGCTATGAAGGGAATATGTCAATTGCTTATATTGATGTTGATTATGTTATTACTTCATGAATTACATTGTATTATGTATTGGTTATGAATTGCTTGGTAATTGAAGTATGGATGTCCCACGAAGGGTAAAAAGGTATGAAGGTTGGTTCTTCTTTGAACTCAAGCATGAAAGGTGAATTGCTTAGACTGTAATAATGCTATACCTAATGTGTTATTGTGGTGTTGATGACCTAGTCTCCTCATCCTTAACCCTTTACACTTGAATTAGCTATGAAGTATGTATGTATATTATGGTATGATTGCTATATGATTGAAAGGTAGTTCTCATGATTGTAGTGTAATGTAAAGTGAAAGGTTTACTCACTTGCTAAGTGTTTCTAAAGTGAAAGGA